>CABHPQ010166617.1:44720-77197 GCA_902168405.1 Peromyscus aztecus
ACATACTCCCCAAGGCTTTGGCCAACCTGACATGATCATGACATACTCCCCAAGGCTTTGGCCAACCTGACGTGACCATGACATACTCCCCAAGGCTTTGGACACCCAGGTATACACATGGGCTGCTCATGAAAATTGGGCTCATGTTTTCAACATATGTAATGGCATCTCAACAGGGTTAACAAGAACTTCTCCAGGAAACCTTCAAGGGCAGGGCACACTTCAGTCTCCTCAGCCCTGTAGACCCATCCGTGACAAAGAGGGTATCTGATAAATAAGTTATTGGACAAATATAGGGGTTTCTTAAGAAACATGACAAAGAACAGAAATGGCAGGAGCTGGGGGTGTGATGTGGCGGGTAGCATGCTTGCCAGCAACACAAGAGGCCCTGACTTCTACCCCAATGCGTCAAAAACCAGCATACTGGCACAGGCCTGCCCTTCTGAGGTAGCCGCAGAAGGAGGAGAGGTTCAGGGTCATCCTATGTACACACAGTTGAGCTGGAGGCCAAGCTGGGTTACAAGAAACCTCACCTCAAAAAACAAAACAAAATAAGGCTAGTATTCTTATTTTCCAACAAGTCCAAGTTTGTCATCAATGTGAAATCTTCATCAAACCTTAAGAATCAGCATGACTCCCCAGCTCTCTTTTTTAAATGTTTTCAAGACAGGGTTTCTCTGTGTAGCCCTGGCTGTCCTAGAGCTCCCTCTGTAGACCAGGCTGGCCTCAAACTTACAGAGATCCACCTGCCTCTGCCTCCCTGGTGCTGGGATTAAAGGCGTGCGCCACCACACCTGGCTTCAGCATGACCCTTTTAAGGGCTAAAGGAGGACAGCAAACTCGGTGGCTGTACAGGAAGGACACACTCACATCGGCAGGAAAGAATGCCACTGTCACAGAAGTATCCAACAGGAAAAGAATCCGGATGTTATTTGGAAGTGAAACACACGTGCATTTCAGCTTCAGAGTGGCAAGAGGCAACCATCACTTACCCTAACCAGGGATGATGAGGACAGGTGCCCGGATGCAGATGCGAAGGCCAGTGGTGCAGTGGGACAGTAGGCCAACGTGCGGCTCAACAGGGAAAGGTGCTTGTCCCACGAGCCTGACACCTGACCTCAACCCCTCAAAACCATCCAGAGACGGGCAAAGAGAACCGACTCCACCGTTATTCTTTGACCTCCGCACACGTGTGCTGAGGCTTGTGCACTCACGAAAACACAGAGATACAAAAAAATAATAAGTACAAAATAAAGTTAAAGCAAACAATCACAGCAACAACACACCAGCGCTGGTCTCATTAACAATAAAGTTTCATATTCTTTAACCCCTAAATCAGTGTACAGTGGTGGTGGTGGCAGTTGGGGGGGGGGGTTGTTGAGGTTTTTATTCTTTTCTTTTTCTTTTCTTTTCTTTTTTTTTTTTTAAAGACAGAGACTCTACAGCCCAGGTTGAGCTATAGAAACTCACCATGTAGATGACCCCGGTCTCAAACACAGTGATCTTCCTGCCTCAGTCTCTAGAGTACCAGGATTATAGGCATGAAGTATCAGATACAACATGGAAATATGTTTTTCAAACAAGAGCAGGCTACCACAGTAGTAACGGCACACTCGACAACACATCAGCAGGTATCCCTAAGTACCTGACTAGAACCACATCCGAATTCTGAAACATACTCCGTTATGCCGAAGCACGTGAGGAGGAGGAGGGTGAGTAGCGGCTCCCAATGCCTCCCTCAACGTTCCTTATTGACAGGCATCATTTACAGCCCCCAGGTAGAGACCAGCACCCACACACAACTATTTTCATCTCCGGAACGGAGAACTGGGGTCTGAAGAGATGAGGTTCTCTGGCACTTGGACAGATCCTGTAGCCAAAGAGGAGCGGGAAGACTGAAGTTGAAGCAGATGGTTCCTTGTCTCTGACCTATGCCATCTCCCCTAATTGCTCTTGGCAGTTCTCATGGTAGCTGTCATCGAGAGGCCAATCTGAAGCTTTCTCGCATGTGTAGTCCCAAGAGTTGAGCTCAGCTGCACCTGAGGTTACTGACTCACTAGTTACCTCTGACCATGACTCTTTATAATCCACAAAGAAAAGAGTGTACTATCAAGAATTATCCATGACATTTTAAATAAAACCTTATATTTGTGAACAGTATGAAAAGCTAAGCACACAGATAAAAGGCCACGAGGAATGTTTACAACTGCTTTTGATATCTGAAGACAGCTAGCTAGTCACAGAGATTCAGGCCCCTAAGTGCCTGCTGTGGTGTCAGTGAGAAGCGTCCCCCACAGGCTCTGTTGGCACACCCAGTTGGTGGTGCTGTTTGGCAATGCTATGTAACTCCTAAGACATGGACCATGCTAGAAGTGTGTCACCAGGGCCATCCTTCTCAAGTTTTAGAGCCCCACCCTACTCCCAGTATGCTCTCCCTGCTTCCTGTGTGCAGACACAAGGCAGCCAGCCAGCTTCTTGCTCCTGAGCCCAGCTGCCATGCCACCCTCCCGTTACAGACTCGCTCCCAAAGAAACGTGTTTCCCTTAAATTGCTTCTGACCATTGTATTTTATTATGATAGTAGAAAAATAACTAATACAGTACCATTCTACATTTAAAACACTAATGTCATCAATATTAAGAGATTAAGAAGGAAAGAAAAACTAGAGGAAAGATTAACTAAAATCACAGAGCAATAAAAGGAGAGTATCTAGCCATCGATCATGATTAAGCAGGGGACAGCACATTCATGTTGCCTTCTAAATTCTAAAAAGAACATTGAAGGGTGAAAGCATACAGCGATCCCTATCTACCACATTGATGGAAGATGGACTTCTTGAGTTCAGGTACTCACATTCCAGGAAAACACTAAGTGATTCCAAAACAGATGGATCCTGCCTCTGAAAAACAAGTGGCCTAATGAGGAAATCAGAAGAAAGACTAATGCTGAGAAAGCCTCAAGACAACAGAGGCACTTTCAGGAGAGGCTGGACGGAGGAAGAGGCACCATGTAATCAGCCGTCATTCTCTAAGACTGCTTTGTAAGGGGAAATTCCAAGACACTGTTTTCATTTATTAGCACTGGCTGTCTCCCATCTCCCTCCATAAACATGTAACTCAGAAAAACAAAAAGCCAATTCTGATAAGGAGCGAACTTTCTGTAAACTGCAGGCTCTTAAGCATGCTTGCCGAGCACGTCCATGTAAACAGTTATCCGAACACTGTGGGCCTGAACAACACTTCATACTTCATATTCTGTTCGGCATTTCTTTTAGAATAAATGCAAGTAAGCCATTTTCCTCTCTCTGAATAAGATTCCAAAGAGAAGCAAATTGCAAGACAGGAAGAAAGATTAGTCAAGGCATTCCAGGGTGAAAGGACCGCTGTGGTTCTCTAGTCGGCCACTAGTCTAAGGAGTGGCGCTCATGAGCACAGGACCCTTTGTAAATACAGAACCGTCCTCTTCCTGCTCGGAGCAAAGAGCACACGCTATATGCACAGTATTATCTTCAACACAAAAGAGTTTCCAAAACTAAAGAACAAACAAACAAATAAAAAGCATTACTTAATTCGAGTAAAGGGTAGCTGACCTCCTCAGGTCTCTGTAAATGCTGCCCTTGATTTTCTGCATTTCTTTGGTGGGAACTGATCAAAAACACAGAAGCAAGCAAAGCTCGCTGAGAATGTCTACTTTGTCACACTAAAGCACAGATGGAACTCAGCCAATGACAAGTGGTTAAGAGTGTTCTTTAGTCTCCTTGCTGGGGACAGATGTTTTTTCAGTCCCATCCCAAAGCCATGCAGGTGTCCTGTGCTCATGATATGATGAACATGAGGTGAGAGGAGACCACGGGCAATGGGAAGAAAGATAGATAGCCTGAGATCACAGGGTTCCAGAGAGTGGCATTTCCTTACCTTGTTCTCGGATATTTACGACTAACAACCTACTATGCTGAGAAGGCCAATAGTCTAACAGGCACTCAGAAGTCGCTTTCGTCAAAACGCATTGAACCCTCACTTGGGCTCACAAGGAGGAGAAAAGGAGAAAGCGGGTCTGGCATCTGTGCCTCCATCTTGTCTGACTCCCAGACCTCAGGTCAGACGACTGCTCGCCATCGCATAGTCACTTGAGGAGTATCTATCTGTGTCGCCTACCTTATTACCCTTAACGTTGAAAGCACAGGGAATAGCCACTGCCCTAAATCTGGAGTCATCTGGGTCCCAGACGAGCCAACCTCATGAGACAGGCCACACTTCAGGGAACAATAATTCCTTTTATTCCCTGGCCATTCTCTACTACCCACTGTGCCCTATTCCTGCCTCTCTGGATATCATCCCCATTTTCCTAAGTACATTTTGCTAAGAACCTATCTATATTACACAATTCAGCATTCAACTACTGTGTGCCTACGTGATTTTTATTATTTTGCAAAGCTAATTAAAACTCCCCATGAAAAATTAATTTATTCACAAAACAGCAAGTCTTTCCTACTTCTATTATACATTCATAATGCAAGGCTCCATTCACAGTTCCCCATCCCCACCCCCAGGCTCCATGCATTCATTGTCAGTGTGGATTTGAGTCGCAGGCTACTTGCCCAAGTACTAGCTAGGTTCTTAAGTAACATCAAAGAATTGAAGTAGAGACACATAGTTATACAATTTATCAGGAAAGGGAAAGTACACTGGGGAGTGCGAATGAGATAGTCGGCTGAGAGAAAGCCCCAGAATCCATGTACCACAAGGCCCAGGACGCTTAGGTTATTTACAACTCCCACATCGGTGATTCTTGAGCTGTTTTTGAGCACCCTTTTTGAAATTCAGGCGGGGCAGGGCGGGGCTTCCAGTCATTCTCTGACAACTTGCCTGAGCATACCCTTTGTTGAATGAAGTACAGGTTGAAAATGGCTCCAATCTCATGCCAGATATGTACTGAATCTGCATGCAAGGCACCTGAGAACATGGTAGAGGGGCAGAGCTTTCTGCCTCATGAAGAGCACATTTAAAAATAATTTTTTTTGAAGAATTTTGAGCGAGTTTTTTGTCTGCATGTGAGTCAGGGCACCACATGTGTATATGTCTGGTGCTCTGAGAAGTCCAAAAAGTAGTTGATACTCTTAACCACTAAGCTATTTCCCCAGCCCCAAGAACACATTCTGGGCACAGAGCTACTGCCTCTCTTGCTAGGGCCATCACTGCCCCCAAGGAACCCGTTCATCAAGGTGGCCTGCATTATTGATATTATATCTCACTCATTCTCTACCAAGAAGAGGACTGTATTCCATGCACATGGGCAAGAAAATGGCTGCACAAAAGTACCCACACACATGAAGTAAGTGAACTATAAGTATAACCACCCCAGCTGGAGAGATGGCTCAGCAGGTAATAGAACTGGCTGCTCTCTTCCAGTGGAACCCAGGTTCAATTCCCAGCACCTGAGTGGTGGCTCACAACCACTTGTAAGTCCCAGAGCTGACACCTTCTTCTAGTGTATGCAGGTACCAGGTATGCACATGGTGTACATAAATGCAGACAAAACTCTCAATGTTCATCCAATAAACAAAAATTTAAAAAGAATAATTACTAGTCCACCCAATAATACTCCTTTCCGACAGTTCTGGAGGCGGGGTCTCTTTTGTTATTTCTTCCACTATTGGAGCTATTTCTTTAAGCATCAGGTTGATCCTTCTCAACCTCCCATTTCATCCTGTGAGCGCTAGGGCTAGAATTATAAATGCCACCCAAGACATATATAGGGGGGAGTGGTTCCTTGGGTTCCACGTCTTCATGGTTATTCAGGAAGCATTCTTACCTGCTGAGCCATCTTTCTGGCCGGGGCTGAATCTCACTGAAATTCAAAAGCCACCTGGCCTTTTTCCTGCTTTTGGTTTTCATAGAGTATAAGAAATACTTAGTACAAAATGAGAGGGCCGGGCAAATATCATGACAGGCCCCTAATAGCCCAGTTAAGAACTAGGCCTCAGTTCACAAAGGGCAATCAACCACCAATGCCCCTGACACTGGACAAGGAGAATTGCATATACACCCGGGCCAACTCCCCTCCACTCCCCACACCCCCCCCCAGGGAATAACCAAATAAGGACCACACCTAGGACTTGTTCAGACTTACCGAGAATGGAAAAGTTATAGCCTTAAGCCCTTCCCTGCTAGCCCTAACCAATTAGAAATGTACTAACACATGTGCCACTAGTTTAAGCCAATCATAGATAAAATGATCAAATGACCCAACTGCCCTAGGAACTCCCCTTAGCTATGCTTAAAAGCTTACCCATCTTTCTCAAGGTCATCAGCATCTTGTACAGGTGAGCAACCCCCCATGCATGTGGTATAATAAACGCTCTTGCTGACTGCATCGTGACTAGTGGTCTTTTTGGGGACTTCTCGTCGACCCTAACACAAAATAGGCACCCAAATACTTCTCTTGAATTCAGGCTATGAGAAAGAACTAATACTTGAATAAATGCTAGTTCATTTGGTCTAATCCTCTCAATGTGTTTTCCAAGTTAAAGTAGCATCGAATAAATACTAACCCCCTGTCATACAATTCTACTGGTGCCCCAGAAGACAACCTCACAGCAGGGCACTCCAGCTTAAGACAAAGGTCTGGTTCACAGTGCACTGATGTGACATGAGACCCAACACACCCTTAGACAGAGTGCAGCCTGGCCCTTCCTCACACGCCTCATTCCCCACTCATCAAGATGCTTCATTAAAGGCCCAATTCCAGATGTCTCCAGTAACTTCTCATCCAGGAGCTGCTGGTGGCTGCCTGTTCCCAGAACCGCCTGCAGTGCACACAAGTAATTAGCTCGTGAGGCTCCGCTGGCTCTCACATAGTCCGTGACATCAAAAGAGAAAAGCACATCTAAAGCAGGTAGTTAAGCTTCACGGTGCTGTCCAAGTTAAACTTGATAAGCAAGTATCACTGGTAACTGGAGTCAGTATGGGAGTGTTTGTTGACATGTCAGTGAAGTACTGCTACTCCTTGCTTCAAAATCCATTAATCTAGACTGTGTGATGGTACACATGGCGCTAGAATCAGGAACCGCTCTGGCCTTGGAAGAAACAAACTCTGTGGACTAGGTTCAACTAGGTCAGTTCAGTTCAGACAAACGCCATGCATATGCTGGTACAGATCTAAAGGCCATGGATACTGAAGCGGGAGGAAAGAACCCCACACTTTGGCAACTTAACTAAACTACCCGGGCTTCATTTCCCTTCCTTTATCCATGAGGTTATTAAATGCCCAAATGTGATTATTTTCCTCCATTGTAAACTTGACTGGGTTAAGAAAGGGTTAGAAGGAGCTGGAGAGATGGCTCAGAGGTTAAGAGCACTGACTGTTCTTCCAGAAGTCCGAGTTCAATTCCCAGCAACCACATGGTAGCTCACAACCATCTACAATTATATCTGGTGCCCTCTTCTGCATACATGTAGGAAGAACACTGTATACACAGTAAATAAATAAATCTGAAAAAAAAAAAGTCTTAGAAGAGGAAAACACACCTCTGGGTATGTCTGTGATGTATTTCCAGAGGTTACTTAGGGCTCTGGCTTACTGACTAGATCGGTTCCTTGGCAGATTCAGAAGCTGATGGCGGGGTTGGAAGGTAGCAGGAAAGAGGGCTTGGATGGTAGAAGCAGTAACGTCCCTCTCTTCACTTTCTGGCTATCATGATGTGAAGAACTGTGCTCTACCGCACCTTACCAGCTGCAGTAAAATGAACCCTGAGACACTGTAATGAACTCTCAGAGACTGCAAGCCAAAGTAAAACCTTACATTGCTTAAGCCCTTTCTTGTATGCATTTTGGACACTATGCAAAAGTAATACACTAACTCATGCCCTGGGCCAAGTTCAGGGCTTTATTAATACCATGCCAACAGCACGTAATATGTTAAGTTTTATGCTTTTATGATTTAAGATCATCATTTCAAAAGTAAGACCCTCTAATTTTAACTATGCCACCTAAAGTACATAATTGTTCTTTAGGAATAACTGGAAAAACATAATTGTGGATATGTAAACCAGGTAAATAAAAAGTTCCTATGTGAACATCATTTATAGATCCCTGTTGTATTATACCCATTTCACAGATTAGGAAAGAGAACTCAAAGAAGTAAAAGATGTTCACTCAAACCAAGCAACTTCAGGAACAAAGCAATTGGGGACACGGGAAGCTAAACCTCAGCTTTCTAGTGTGCTTCGAAAAAGTTGTGTTCTTTAGACAACATATTGGTTTTGTAGAGTCTAATATTTGGGGCCTGTCTTGAGCGTCAACACAATGGTCAACAATCTTCCACAATGTTAAACACACTCTTAAAGACATGTCCCTATCAACAAGTATTTCTACTCAGGCTCAGGAGAGCTTAAAGGGCTTACAGGAGCTTAAGGCGTCAAGCCCACTGAGGCAGAACACAAACCACACATAACCAACCCAGCCCTGAAGTCCCAGACAGAAACTCTCGGGGTACTGGGAGGGTTCGGTTATCTCAGTGAGAGGACTATCTTCAAGGCAGCAGGGCAGCATGCAGTCTGCAGAGAACTTCAAAGCAGAATTCCCAATCCCTGACACAAGGTGGAGCGGCCTGGGGAGTCCCATTTAAATGCACTGGGGTGGGAACGGATGAGGTGTGGAAATGGAGATCTTTTTCTTTTCTTTTTGGTTCCTCATTTAATTTTTATTAATCAGGGTCTAACACTAGTTCGGGCTGGCATGTAACTCACACTGGTCTCAAACTCATGTGATCCTATAGATGTGCACCATGGAGAAAAAAATGTGCATTTCTGACAAGCCCAGGCTATGGACTGCATTTTGAGAACAAAGACACACAGAAAACAGCTTCAGGAAGTAAGAAATAGACAGATACTCAGAGCCAGACAGATGGCTCAGTGGGTAAAGGTCCCTGTTGCCAAGGCAGATGCTGTGAGTTCAATTCCTGGCACCCACATAGTGGAAGGAAACCAACATGGGAAAGTTATTATGCTTTGACCTCCATGTGCATGCATGCATGTATACACACACACACACACTCACTGTATGAATATGAACGTAGTAAATTTTATTTGATAGGCATAGAAATTCAGACAATCTTCAAGAATTTTCAAACAAAACTAAGTTTTCCTAATCTATTTGTTAAAAACAGTATGCAATCAAATGCGAATTTGTATGTGTTTGGGGAGGGTTGCATGAGTGCCTTTCACTTGTATATCTGGGTCCACATCCATGGCTTTCCATCTTATTTTTCTGATATAAGTCTCTTTCTGAACTGTAGCTAGAGTTTTCCTGGTCCTGCCTGGCCCAGTCAGGACAAATCTCTCTCACCCGCCAGTCCCGCAGCTGCTCAGACCCAAATAAACACAGAGAGACTTATATTACTTATAAACTGTATGGCCGTGGCAGGCTTCTTGCTAGCTGTTCTTATATCTTAAATTAACCCATTTCTATTAATCTATAAGTTGCCATGTGGTTCGTGGCTTACCAGTATCTTAACATCTGCTTCTCATCCTGGCAGCTGGCAGCGTCTCTCTGCCTCAGCCTTCCACCTCCCAGATTTCTTCTCCTCCCTGTCCTGCCTACCCTATCTTTCCTGCCTGGCTACTGGCTAATCAGAGTTTTATTTATCAAGCAATCATCCACAGCACTGAACATGGAGATCACTGTTGTGGCTAACAGGCAAGCAAGTGAGCCGCTGGGACCCCCTTATCTCTCTGCTCCATCATCCCCCAGCTGTATTATAGACACAGCTTTTACAAAGCTGCTAGGGACTTGAACTCAGGTCCTCACGATCACATGGCAGACTCTTCACTAATGGAGTCCATAAACTATAATGTCTTACTTCCCAAAGCAGTACATCGAAAATCATCTTGTACTGTGATGCAAAAGTGGAGCAGCCCAAACTGCCTAACTTGCACATCAAAAAACCTTAACGTATCTGGACACTGAGTCTGGCAACTGGGGAGCAGAGACACTGATTGGAGTCAGCCGTCACACAAGCAAAACACATTAAATTCTTATGCCTGAGACAGAACCCGTTGATTTGTTTTACTTAGACGCAGTCTGGAAAGCAGACTTCATAACTTAGGTTTATGACTTGATAAATGATGCAGAAAAGCATGCTCAAACGCTAAATGACTGTCTCATGCACACTATGGGAAGCCACATTCATGGCAGGCCAGCTGACTACACAGCAGGAAATTTATCACCTGGACATGAGGTGAGACAAAGGCTTCAGTTCCAAGTGTTCAAGAAGAGGCTGAGTTACAGTCCTGGATAAATATGACACCCTGAGTCAGCAAGTGGAAAACATATTCGGGGTCCCCACTGTCTACAAAGCTATGGGATCCACTGGGACGAGGCTGAAATGCCATGAGAAAAGAAACCATGAAAGATGAGCATACCTGTAACTTAAGAGAAACTGCTGAAGGTGTGACTGGAGGAGATCTTCAGGAGGTGTGACAGGAGATCTTCAGTAGGTGTGAGAGGAGATCTTCAGGAGGTGTGACTGGAGGAGACACTCCAGGAGGTGTGACTGGAGACAAAGCCTAAGCTGCCCTGGTGGCTGTCTAACGCTAAGCAGCAGAGGTTCTGGGAACATGAAAACCACGCACAAAAGCTGTAGCATACTTAGAAGGATGCAAAGCATCACAGATGGGAGGTGAATGGAATGCGTCTTCTCTAATCTTATAAAGAACAATGGTCCAGTGATAAGGGAAGTTCCTCTATGCGAGGGCTCTGACCAAACAAGGAGGTGTGTGTGCTATGGGTGAGAAGAGTAAACACACACACGATGATTAAAGCAATTGAGAATGAAACTACAGCTAACCCTGGTCACAGACAACGCTCTCCTCCATAAATGTGGTGGTCTCTAACATCTTTTGGTGACTGCAGTGTACCAGGCCTGCTGGGCTGCTGTGACTATCAGACTATTGAAAAAATAGACTCCAAGAAATTACAGTTTCACTAGGAATCTCTGTAAGGATTTGGTCCTTAATATTACGTCATCAGTCTTCGACGGCATCCCAGCCTAAAAAGCGGGTGGGCGCTCTGTTCCCTCTCCTTTCCGCTCCTTCCTCCCGTCGGGCCCCCTCTCTCCCTCCCCCTTTCTCTCTCTTCCCCTCTCTCTCTATCTCTCTCCCCACCCCCCAATAAAGCTCTAAAAAGGTAACCATGGCTATGATTCTTTTAATCAGCATGCTCCTCCGCCGGCATGGCCGCCACAGGCGGCGACCAGCCACGAGGGGCAGCGTCTTAATATAACCAACAATCTCTTGGTGAAAAAAAGAAGGCTGAAGCCTGGGAGCAGCCAAGGAAGGAACTTTTCTCATGGAGAAAGATTCACAATGCACAATTATGAGATACAGACAGGAGGCAGCCACTAACGGGCTCCAGGCCACCGAGGACAGGCCTCTCAACTGTAGTTACTTTAGGATGCCATCTCACCTTCCCCTGGGCATCTGCAGCAAGTTCCCTTTCCTGAGATCCACACTACAGCAAGAAAGAAAAGAGGGTTCAGAGCTTGCTGTGAGGCTCGTTTCGAAAAGCTACTTCCCCTGGTCAAAAGCACAGATCTTGAGAGTTCTCTCTCTGGTCCTGGTAGAGATATGGCTGGCCCTAACTCAGAAACCTGCCAACTGCCACCTAGCACCTGCTGAGACTCAAGGTGTACCTTCCTTCCTCCTGTGTCATAACATCATTTAATACCCCTGGGGAACCAGCCCACCTCAACAACCACCAGACCGAAAAAAGAATTTGACCACGGTCAATCCTATGATTAAGTTAATACTACACTTTAAACTTGCCTAGCAAAAGCCGTTCAGAAATGTGCTGAGCATTTAATAGAACATTTTCAGCCATTCTGAGGACATCTACACTAAATCCAGGAATCCTTCTTCAGCCTCAGTTTCCAGAATTAATATTTCAAAGTGTCAGATCCAAAATTCAAAAAGTAAGTTTAAAATTAACTGCCAAAGGGCAAGTCTAGCAAGACCTGACTCCCCTTTTGGGGGACCCCTTCAAATTAAAATTGTGTCTAAATCCTTGCCTTTTAGCTAGGTTGAAGACAGATCTGGGTGCTGGGGGATGACTCAGTGACTCCTTGCTGCTGAGGTCCCAGGTTCACTTCCCAACAACCACATGGTGGCTCACAACCCTCTCTGTAACATGGTGCACACTGTACATGCGGAGAAACACCCACACACATACAACAGAAATAAATATTTACAGCACACGCTCAAAAGCAATTACTTTTGATAAAAGCACTTTTTGGTTGTTTTGTTCTTTTTTATCAAAGGTGGCTACTCCACTACTCCACCGAATACCTATTCATTGCTATCCCTCACCTTATAAAACTTCCATGCAAGGGAATTTTAAAACTCTTCAACCCTGTACACTTTGGTTCTGCTAAGGACTTGCTGCATCCCCGGGACTCTGGGAAGCCTAGAGTGGCCAGTCCCCCTTCCCCCTTTCCTTCATTTCCGTCACTGCTTTCCAAATCATCCAATCAGGGTCAACTGTGAGGCTGAACTCTGGTAACAAGGAACAGCTGAGCCCCCTCCCTCTCACATCAGGAACAGTGCAGAGGACCTTGGCCATGCTTGCTGCTTACTAGCTGGATCTCATCTAGCCTGGTGGGCTACTTCCCCTTTGTTCTTGTGTTTCTTTGTGTAACTGTTAATCCCAGAGATGGAAGGAGAAAGACCCAAATCATCATGGCCAAATTAATTAATCAAGGCAAAATTTTCTAATTTGTGTACATAGGCTGTCTCCCGCTAAAGGCAGGGCCTTGGACATGGAGAACATAAGGCTTTTATAGCTCTGGGGTAGGAAGCTTCCAATGGGGGATTTGGTGGGCAAATAGGGTTACAGGACATAACATCAGCAGGACGTAACAAGGTAGTCATAACAACAGGTGGTTGTAAAAACCTTTTAAAACAAAGGTGGGGTTGCAGGGTGGTCATAACAACTTTTGAAACAAAGACATGGTAGCTATTTTCTGGAACAGGGACCAGAACTATCTGTAATTAAGGTTACATGTGGGGCATAGCCCAATCCTTGGGAAACAGTTCCGTCCTGATATTCAGATCCTCTCTGTACATACTTTTTCTGTCTTCTCATAATCCTAACCAAGCTCCTATGCTTTCAACCTCATCTTCGTCCTCTGTTCCTTTGTCCTCCATCTCTCCTTCCTAGCTCCTTACTCCTGGCTCTGAGAAAACTCTACAAGAGATCTGCCTTACCCTCTACAGAATCTGTCTTCTCTTCTCTCTGGCCACATGGTTCTGTTTTGCCAGGAATCCTGTTCTACCTTTCACTCCACCTGGATATGCAAAAACCTCTTTTTGTTCTGAGTCAATTGCTCTGGAATGCCACTATGCCTGATGGCGAGGGATGGTCTGAGCTTGCACAAGAAACAAAGCTATGCATCTACCACCTGCTTGTCTCCTAGGCCCTGTAGGGGTGTTAGTACCTAGTGGATCAGCATCTGAGAAGCTTAGCTGTTTGCCAAAATGGTCTAGTAGTATGTGGACCCACAAGAATTTCATAGCAGAATACAGATGAAATATTAAAAACTGAATGACACCAAATATTCCAAGATAAATGGCTTCCTCTAGAAAAAATGCCTTGAAATTTCTAGGTATAGCTTTAATATACAGCTGAATCTCTATAATATACTCTTGCATCCTGCAAGAGGACATAATAGAGGTTTTTTGCGGGGGGGGGGGGGGGGCAGGAAGTTGAGTGTGAGCAGGACAGGTGTAGATCTGGGAGGAATTTGAGTTGAACAAATATGATAAAATACATCATATGAAATTCTCATAAGATTTAATAAATTTTGAAAGGAAAACAGCAAACCACAACCCAACAGTCAACAGGAAAGCCAGTCATCAGATGGCAGCTGCCAACAGTGGCTCAAATGAAGACCAATTTGTTGAAAAAAAGTCCAAAACTAATAGGAAAGCCAAGCCCAAGCAGCTTGGGTCAGGGAGTCATTGATTCCCTGTTTAGAATGTTCTGGAGAATTCTAAACAGAGTTGAAATGCTCACATTCGCTGCTTTACCAAAGAGTGGTTAAAAAAAAAACCAAACCCAACCAACCCAACAAAAACAACGGAGGCCTCCTAACATGGGGACAGTGAAAAACTATTCCTGGAATAAAACGGTCGCAGCAGCAGCTGGGGACCCACTGTTTGCGCCCCATCTGAGGTCACTTTGCTGCAGATGGCAGAGTCCCAGAAACGTGCCTTCTGTCCATCCATGGCTGCGATGACTGCTGTCACTGGGGTCACAGTGTCACACTGTGTCACGGCCTGTGTCCCAACCATCCAGGGTCAGCCACATGTCTTCCAAAGGCCAAGAGTCAAGTTCATAGTGGGAAACAGGAAAGGGAGGTTTAACGTCCCCACACTGGGAAAAGAGACAAAGATGTCCCAGCAAACCCCTAACAAATCTGGCTAGTTGGGGCACAGGCTGTGACCCCAAGTCTAGTAACAGCAGTATATTGCAGATACCTGCCCCACGTCTGTGGGAACCATTTTTGTCCCATGTAATCTATCCTTAAGACAAACACCTGAGGATAGGGCGACCCTTTCTAAGATGTCTGGATTTGTGACTTTAAAAAGACCCCCAAAATTGTTCCTATGGGAATGTGAACATGAGACACAGAGTCAGTTAGAGTGTGCCCTAGAGTCTTCAGGGTGAAAGAAATGCAGCAGTATTCCTGACCCAGTCAACAGGTGAAAGAGAATCAACTGTTTTACTAATACTGACAGACCAGGTGTGGGAGTACACGCCTTTAATCCCAGCACCGGAGAGGCAGCAGCAGGTGGGTCTCTGAGTTCCAGGCCAACCTTTTCTGCTGAGCCAGGGCAACATAGAGAAAGTCTGCCCCAACCCCACCTCCATAAATAAATAAAAATTAAAAACCTGACAGATGCTACCCCTAGAGATTGACATGCTGAGCCATGGAAATAGTACTGAATGACAGCTAGAGAGAGGACAGGGTAGAGTGGGGATTCCATGACTTTCCCATAAATGGACCCTTTTCTCCATTCCCTGGCAAGGTATGCTGCCCAGCCTTGGAAGCACTCCTATATTCTCCAAATATACCTCCACTTCTGCTCAAAGAAACTCTGATTTCCGGTTCTTACCATCAAATGATCCTTGACTAGTGCCATGAGAGTTCAGAGGGGATTTAGATGAGAGAAATTGGATGATCTCCAATTTAACGTCATTATCAACTGCATACTCTGTGTTCGGCAGAGTGAAGCGAGGACTAGAGACTCAATTCAGTCTTTGGAGACTTGGCCATCCAGCAGGGAGCCAGTCATAGAGGCAATCTATGTAAGGCAGACTCACAAAAGAGAACCATCGACACACAGCCATAGCGATGGAAGCACATGAAACTAGGTGGTTAATGTAAAGGAAGAGAATTACGGAGGGTGTCATAGAAGAAACAAGCTTTGGCCCATATCTATTCTCAATTAAAGACAAAACCACTCTAACACTATTCTTCTATGCTATTCAGAAAGCTTCCTTGAATCTTTGCAACCAGCCCAACTTCAGGCAGAGATTCAAATGGCAGTAGAGTCCACTGGGTTTTGCTCGGGGAGGACTGACTGTGCCAAATAGAAGGGCAGATTACTCCAGGTTCATTACGGCTAACCCCCAAGACAAATGACAAAAGAAGGTGCCAGTCACACAGGTTATCCACTGGCTGCAGACTCCTGCTTTCAGGTTATGGAGGGAACAGTCAAACCAACTCACTGCCACCGCCTTGGTGCAAAGACTCCAAAGAGGCTTTCAGGTAGGGAAACTGCCGTGTGTAAAACTGGCTTTAGAGAATCACTTAAAACGGAATTAGGAAAAAAACTCGGGCTGAGAGTGGCTCACATGGCAGACTGCCTGTTCAGTCCTCATGAAGCTTTGGGGTCCATTCCCAGTACTTTATAAAGCAGGCATGGTAGTCATGTCTGTAATCCTAGCAGTGTGGAGAAGGTTGCAAAATCAGAAGTTCAAAATCCTCTTTGGCTATATAGTGAGTTCCCGGCTAGCTTTAGCTACATGAGATCCTATATAATAAATGGATATGTAGCGAGGGTGTGTGGATCTGTGAGCCTATGTGTATGAGCTGCATGCTAAGCTGGCATGCTCTGTGTAAACAATCAGTGAAGTAACAATTACAAAAATCAAATGGAGTGAAGTTTTAAACTCTCATGGTCTGCTCCCAGTGATCACTTCCTCCTGCAAAGCAGTACTCCGGATCATTTCCGAAGAGCGCCACCCTCTGGGCACCAAGAGAGGGAAGGAAGAGAGCTCCTCGCATGCATGTCTGTTCAGATGCAAAGGGAATATGCTAAACTGCCTGCAGCTTCCAAGATCCAAATCCAGAGCAGTCACTCCAGAACTATGTGGGATGAATCTTCCACGTCACGACAGGGAAGCTGCTCGTAGATCTCAGGGAGTGGAGAAGACATCACATCACGGTCCCCTAATTGTTCTGGTGGAGGGGGTAAAAGTGGCAATTACTGACACCAGAAGACTTGGTTTGGTGACTGTGTGTGCCTGCCCTCCACACAGATGCTGCATCCAAGTGCGTAAATCTGGGGCGTGCGCCACCCAGCACCAGCACACTGATCATTCACCTAGAACCGTGCCGCCAGGGAAACGGAGCAGATGGCAAGTGAGAAAGAAATATTGATCACCATGAATAATTTTTACTAAAAAGCATATAAAAATGAGATTTTAAAATATTTCAAAATAATTTATTCACTGTGGTCTCACTGTTTTACATTTCTGTTTATAAATATTTACAATGCACTACCTTCATAAAATAATTATTATTCAGTGTTCACAGTAAAGAGAAAGGCATCAGAGACCGACTGTTTGTGTGTATATGCCTTTACTAATCTGTGTGACAATATTTTAATTTAGCATTAATTCTCAACTGTTCCCAGTTAAACATACACGGCTTTATTTGCTCTCTTTGTCAGGTGATATTTATAGACAGCAACATGCATCACAGTACCAGTTTTTATTTGTAGTGATTTAATGATATGAGGGAGAGACTTTAAGTTAATAGTAATATGAAATACTAACACATCTTCAACTCAACTTTCTGTTAACAGTAAGCAATGCTCAAGATGAAAATCATGAGAACACTGAACCCATGTTCACTGATGAGCACATTAAAGGGGTAAGAGACACACTTTGGTCCTATTCCAGGATGAAAACCTTATGCAAATTCCCAAGCAGGGAGAGGCCTCCTAGATGTCACACTGCCTGTCCATACAGAACTGAGATGACAACCAAAGTGACTCTGAGAAAGGAAAGCACACACACGTGCCTCTCTGCTGTTGACAAAGAGAATTCTCAACACATGCCCATTAGAAGACGTAGGGCGTCTTCTTTAACACATCAGTATAAATGCTCCCTCAACTTCAAAGATGGGGATGAACCTAGGGCCTCACGCACAGTTCTCTAAATCAAACCTCAAACCCCAAACCCTAAACTTTTTTTTTTTATTATTATGTATACAGTGTTCTGTGTGCATGTACACCCGCAGACCAGAAGAGGGCAACAGATCTCATTACAGATGGTTGTGAGCCACCATGTGGTTGCTGGGAATTGAACTCAGGACCTCTGGAAGAACAAGCAGTGCTCTTAATCTCTGAGCCATCTCTCCAGCTCCCAAACCCTAAACTTAATTTGTTTGTTTTTAAATTTTTTCAAAGAGGCAGATCCTTACTATGTTGCTCAGGCTGGCCTTGAACTCTTAGACTCAAGTCTTTCTCCCCCTAAGTTGTTGTGGATCACAAGTGTACACACACTACAATCCTATCTAGTTTTTTCTTCCTTATTTCCTTGCAATCTCCCTGCATTTAACCTCTCAGGTTAGCAATTGGTGTATGTACAAAGTCACATGGTAGCTGGATTTTAGAATAGGGATTAGGAGACAGTCTTCTTAGGTCTTGTTGACCCATGGATAATAGTGAGGTTGACAGCCAACAGTACTAATGACCCAGAGATGTAGATGGAAGGTTCTGGAATGATTCTGCATATAGCTGGAACATTAGTCACTCTGTCTCTTTCATGCCTCTCTTCCTGGGTAATAAATGTCAGCATATCTTGAGGATGTGCAGAGGTGTATGTGCACAGCAGTAGGGTGGGTGATGAGGTGACATATTCCACATAAAGAGCTAATGGAGTAAAAATGAAAATGAATTCCATACAGCCCAGTTTAAAGGAAGGAAGTCATGGGTCTACTGGAAAAAAGAAACTCACATACAGAACATTCTGTCTTTCAATAAACACATTTCGTTTGTCCCTATGCACTTTCATTTCCAGGTTTTACATAAGGACACAGTCACCAGAAATAATGAACTTGACAATCCAATGTCTAATGGTGTAATTCTGTTCCTTAATAAGCACAAAGTATTTTATCATTTTACCTGTTTGGAGTGTGAAAGGAAAAATTAAGAATTCTCAGACACTTTACAGTGATATGAAAAAAGCCTTTTTTATTATTTTATTTCAGACATATTAAAATCATCTCTTGTTGAAGCGTAACTCTTGTCTAGCTGAACACACACACAGATATGTGTATGCCTGTAGATCCTATCATTTCAATGAACCCAGCATATAATATATACCTTTAATTCCCCAGAGTAACACAGCATGATAACTGCCCAACTCACTCCTCTGTCAAAGTAAATTTAAGAAAAGGATATTTTTTTTTTTAAAGATTCATTTATTTATTACGCATACAGTGTTCTGTCTGCATGTATGTCTGCAGGCCAGAAGAGGGCGCCAGATCTCATTACAGATGGTTGTGAGCCACCATGTGGGTGCTGGGAATTGAACTCCGGACCTCTGGAAGAACAGCCAGTGTTCTTAACCTCTGAGCCATCTCTCCAGCCCAAGAAAAGGATATTTTTAATAATGGGAACTATAGGGAAATCTGACACTTCATTATAATTGAGCAAGCAAGGTTCTAGCCAGATATTGGTATTGTTTGGGAAACAATCTTACATATAAATAGGCTTCATGTACATTTGCACCGTTCTATCCTCGGTACCCAATTCACATACAGTTATGAAATGTTCAAAACTCCTCCTAACTACTGCAATATAGCATGGCATTGCAGGGTATAAATATTATTTTTTCAATTAAAAACAATTTAAACATTAGCTAATTATGTTCGTCATCCTCTGGGACTACATAAGCATTGAAATTCAATTTATGTAACATTTACTTCCCATAAGGAAAAAAAAAAAAGATCATTAACATTTTTCCATTTTAAAAGAACCAGCATCCTTTATTGGGTATCAAATAATAAAGATTTGGCCTTGTAAGTGAAGTCTGGAAAAAAACTGAAGCAGAGTAAAGTTCAAGGATGCACCATAACATGCCCAGGCCCAGGAACCAGGAGGTGATGCCTAGCTTAGACCACAGCTCACGTCTGAGAACCAAGGTGGGGGTTAATGTTAGATTAATGGCTGAAGGAGGTCATTCTGTAAGGCCATTAAACTAAGACAACATGATGCCTGTTAACAATTTATCACCAGTTGATTCCATCAGAGGACTATTAGGTAGTCACCCTCACTTCCACAGGACATGCTAGCATTGTTTAATTAAACTCAAAGAATATAATCCCCTCTCTCCAAACTGGGTTCTCTTCCTCATCTCTTTTCCACCTGATTTGTTAAGTTATTCATACCAAGTCTCACTGAGATGGTTTCATTAGCACCTCAGGATCTTTCTTTTTTAATGCCACTGGATTCACATAATTTCACCACTAAATACTCCCGGTGGCCAATACTCTATCACTCAGCTCAAAGAAGAATAATGAATGGAGTGTGGGGTCTTACAAGGAATAAAGGAGAGCATCTTACCTGTGTTGCTAACTGAAAAAGCTTCACCTCAAATCCTCCCCTTGCTGCTCTTAAGTCCAGCCTCCCCTCTCCAATTTTGTGGCCCAAACTCTGCCGTTTTTCAGAGCTGACTAGATGCTGTCCATGAATCTCCACAGCTCCCTATTGCTTACTTCATAAGTAGGAGAGCCCTACAAGCCAACCCCGTCTTCATCTATCATTTTATCTCCTACAGATCATCAAGGTGATGTGAGCAGACAGTATTTACAGCTTTTCTGAGCCTCCCAGCCTGGGAGCCTGGGATTCGGCAGCCCTGCCTGCCCAGGTTCTGCTAACTGCTGCACCTGTGAATAAACACACACTGGTTTATGAGCACTTGGCTTCCTGGTATATCAGCATTCAAGGTTCTAAGCAATGACCTTGGCTCAAGAGAGGCTGACAGGGGCCTCTAGATACACTCCAACCTCAACACAGAGCTGGGCTATATAGTGGGGTCAAGTCCGAAGGGTAGTTGGGCACAAGTGGGATTCATGTGCTAAGGTCGGCACAGAATACAAAACCAAGCACTACATAATCAAAATTATCACCCCAAATTTTTCAGCAGGAGTCTCTTCCCCAGGCTTCCAACTCAAGCCTCTGTCCAGGGATTACTCTGTGCAGAAGCTGGCTTGCAGCATGGCCATATGAAAGGGATTTGCTCTAAGGCTCAGACACAGGCGACAGGTGACTGCTGTGACCAGGCTGCAGCACCAGCAGAGCGATGGGGTCTATGTCAATCCCCGGATGTCTCAGGAGACGTGTGTTTCACAGAGAAGCAAGGGAAACTCCACACACTGTCTCCACCACAGGGCCTTCCCACTGCCCTCACAGCACAGTTATTTCCCATGAGTTCAAAGAACATGTGTCCTTCTCTTTTGGAGGAGAAAGGTTCAGCAGTCAGCCTTGGGCTAGAAATTATGTTAAGTACATGAGGGGTGGGGTTTCAGCCTGTGGAAAGGGTCTCCCTGCTCCAGAAAACTAGCATTGTTACCAGAGTGCTAGTCCAGAGGGCCAACTCTGGGGGTCCCAACAAATCAAGTCTGGGCACTCACTTCAAAAAGTAATGATGAAAAACAGGAATCCTCATTTAGTATGGCTACCCCAGAAGGCAGAGAGATCCAGGCACCTTGGCCCTGTGATGGCATGAGGGAGAGAAAGAGCTTGCATAGCTCATCAGTGTTGGTCTGACTGGAGTGGTTGATCATGAGTTCAAGGTCAGTCGGGGGACCTTTGTCACAGGAAGTCATTGATTTGGGGAAAGGAGGCACAGGTCTTGTCTGAGGCTGTTTGTCTACCAGGCCCTCTGGAACCCAAAGTGAGTGCAGAAGGGAAGGGGCCAAGGAGCCAGGCACACGCAGAGAGGCCGTATCTCCTGACCTCATCTCCTGGGCATTTGCAGGCTCAAGGAAAGAACCAATGCTCTTAGCAAAAGCAGGCTTGATCTCCTGGTCACACAATCACTGCCTTTGTGATGCCTATCACTAACTCCTGATGGACCCCATGTAAGCCCGAAGAGTGCCGGGTCCCTGCCCCTATTGGCACTGATGCTAAGTTCCCTCCAGGACAGCAAACTCCCAGGGACAACGTCAACAGTAGCACAGGAGCCCTGTGTCACTTTTCCAACCCTTCCTTTGGCCAGAACGACAAAACCTCCTTTGTCTAGTACTGTTTCTTTCAATGTGGTACAGGCTGTGGGGACAGAAGCCAGGTTTGAACCTCACTGGGGGCATCACAGCCTTCACCCACTACCCACTTCCTAGGAGAAAGGACTGAAGGTAAGGCTTTGTTTTGTTTTGTTTTGTTTTTTGTTGTTGTTGTTGTTGTTACTGTTTTTTAACCTGAGCTAGAATTTAACCAAGGGCACTTGGGAAAGTAAGGTAGGGATGGGGGAAGATGTTCCCTGGATTGACTTAGAAGAATCTATGGCTTGGGGAGAAGGTAGGTCAGGTCCTCTAGGAATGTGTCCTGAGATGCCAGTAACTTAACAAAAGGTCTTTGTGTGTGTTACTGTTTTGTTTTGCCTTAAAAGGAGTACATCCATTTCTAAAAGACACTTCAGATTTCGCTGCAGATACTAGAAAATGGTAAGAGAGGAACTGGAGAGATGTTCTGAATTGAGAGATTGCTCCTGAATGACAGCAATGAATCTGGAGGGAAAGATGGGTTCAAGACACACAGAAAAACACAGGAAACAAGGGTACTAGAGGGGTGGGATGGAGACTAACGGAAATGAACTCTTGCTTCAGTTACTCATGGGAACAGGGGAGACTAAAACCCCCTGAGTTGGCAGGGGTTGAGGAAGACACACTGAGCTCACCTTTAGGGTGCCCACTGCCAAGAAGAAAGCAGGTTATATAGTTTTAAACAAAAAGGGAGATCCAGGCTATAAACAGGCATCTCGGGGTGATCTGGGGACAGATAGTAATTTTAGCTATTATAAGGGTGCCTGGGAGATTGTACAAAGAGAAACAGCCTCCAGATGGTCCATAGAGGGATTTTTCCTGGGAATAAATTTAATGAATGACAACAGTTCAACCTTTTTTTAAAATCATCTACAGCCTTGATGTGGTTAAAATGATGGCTTCTCACTCCCAGATCACAAACCTCCAAAGACCCGCCCCCCCTTCAGTGCTTAACAATGAAACAAACAGTCAATAAAACCTCAGATTCCTGCTCAGAGACCAGAGGCCTGGGTGCCTGGATGTCCATCTGCAACAAGCAGTGATTTCCTGGGGCTCTGGGCATGTGGAGTGTTCCAGTCCTGCTCAGCACACACTGACCACATATCTCGGGTCTGAACCCACAGCTGGAGTCTCAGTCTGCCATGTCTTATTTGGAATTGACTTCTTAAGACCACTCAGATAAAAAGGACTTCACAGACCTATAGAACTCACCAGCAGCAGCACACACCCATTATGGACTGTGTACAACCTCAATCATTAGCCAACTTTCATTACCAAAAAGAAAGCTTTACACCTTACTCACATATCTCATGTAAACCTCATCCAAAGCAGACACAGGACAATGGGGATACCAGAAAATTAGATGAGTCCTCTGACCTCAGTGGTGTGAGGGCAGATTGGAAGCCATCCAGTAACTGGATCATCGAGACCTGAACATGGAGATCTCCTTCAGCCATACAATGACCAAGTCTGTTTCTTAAAAACCTTGCTGAAATCAATATACAGCCCAAATGTCTTGCTTACCACATTCAGTTAAAGGTGATCCTTATAAGCTCATGTAAAGATACAAGACAGTCTGTCATAGATGAAAGAACTGAATTCTAAGCACACTGCTTCAGTAAGGAAATAACTGACTATGAAACTGAGACTACTAACACATACAACAGAAGCAAGATATCCAGGTCTAATTAAAAAGGATATCCTACTTTCTGAAACTTCCAAAAGATGCCTCATATAAAACGCCAAAGCGAATGAATCAGAAGCATTGGCTAAAGGTGTGGCTTCATGGTGAAGTGCCCGCCGAGCACACAAGGCCCTGGGGTCCGACCACAGCACACCTGAGGCAGACACCACAAAAGGATGCGCTTGCCACTTCCAATTAGAGTAACCCAGAGAAAGAACTCAGCCGGGAGAGGGGACTGCTCCAATGGGAGCAAGGCAATCTGAAGCAGCCATAAAGACAGTCTGAGCATCCCTCTAGGCAGCGCAGCGCATGGAGTGAGCACCATCACTTCGGACACAGGCAACTCTCTTTCAGAGCTAGGGGACACCTTGGCCTCCTGCACGCTACAAGAAAATGATTTTTCTTAGCTGAGTTCCAAATCCCCAATGGAAATTCTGCAAAGACAGAAATGGAAGGGAGAGACGGCACAGTGCAGATCCTCCTGGGCTCATGTACACAGGAAGAACCTGTCCATACCACAGGACAGCCGATAATCACACGACCTCCAAGCTTTAGCTCACAGTTCAGATCTGCAGTAGGAGAATGCATGAATCCAGCACACCATGCAGCAACTCCGCTCTCTTACCAGTTTTGACTCCTTATATTAATAATTTAAAACTAAAGATCTAAAAATAACCACTTCCACATTTCCTGTGGCAGGCATAAATATGGTAAAATAATTAAGGGGCTTGAATCAGCCAGTTCAGCTAAGAATCAAGACTTCCTAGGAAAATGAAGACTTTTTCATGTAATTACCAGAGGCACAAGAAAGGAGCGGCAATCTTCCCCAAATATAGTCACTCAGAACATACAGCCAATGATTTTATTTTATTTTTTAATAGTAATAGAAACCACTTAAAGCCTGGTTGCTACTCCTAGGTTTTACTTGGGACTTCAGTACAGAAAGAAATTTCACTACTATTTATACCCTTCCTTTCAACGTCGGCTGTATTGTACATTTACTGTATAAAAGCATAGAGCCAAAAGTCAGCGAGTAAGGCTGGAGCTCACAGGAGCACCCGCAGTAAATGCTCAGAAACCCAGTTTGGAGGCACAAGAGGCGGGAAGATGGCTCCGGGGTGAAAATGGAAGAGAGGCAGGAGACAGAGAGCAGAGGATGCAGGACAGCCGTCTACAAACACATGCTCAGAAAGATGCCTGCAGTCTACTCACAGCTAGAATGTACTTACTGTACTTTTGTCAATCACAAAAGACTGCTCAGAGATTTCTCTGCAGGAAGGATTCTGATCATCTCTGCTGTGTTTCCCAGGTCATCTGAACTACAGTCCCCTGCATCCATGGGTTTCACAGTCTCAGAAACAACCAATCATGTACTAGAAGTATTTTGTAAAAACATGTAAAAACATTTACATGTAAAAAAATACAAAAAGTACTTTGTAAAAACATCTGAAGCTGGTGAGATGCTTACAGTGTAAGCCCATGAGGAGCCAGGAGGGTGGCAGTGGGCCTCGACAACCCCAGTGCTCCTGGGGCAAGGCTGAAGGCTGAGACTAGAGTATCACCAAAGCTCAGGGACAGCTAACACGGAGTAAGCAGACCCTGTCTGAAAACAAAGAAAAAGATCACCATTCCAAACACATGCCATGGCACTTACGTACCTGCACTGGACTGAAAAAGAACAGGTTTTTCCTTGTCAGTATGCCTTAGTCAACTACAAGACAACGATCTACAAAGTATTTGCATTGTATTGACAATCTAAGTTACCTGGACGTGATTATTAGGAAGCAAGAGAGTGTTTATACAAATACTTACATCTCCTTGCATCTGCAGGAGGGCCTAGAACCCCCTCCACCTGGGTACCAAGGGACATTGCATTAAAGGTACTGGTCAAAAGACAAAGGAAAAGCAAGCCAGCCAACAATGAAGAGCAAAGAACACACCCCAAATATTAAGAATAGTTCTTTTATTTTTTTTTTTAAATGCCCTTATGTGTCACAGCCCCAGTTAGCTGTCAAAGGTACAAACACGCCCTTAACTTTTTTCTGCCAGGGATTTCTCCACGTGAAACAGGGACAGCACTAGCTCTGTGTGCACTGGTGATAGGTGCAAACAGCCAGCAGACCCTTCCTGAATGTCTGTGTCCCCCCAAATAAATCCTGATTCGGCCACCATCAATAGGCAAAGGTGTATTATTTTTATTTTCCTATCTATTCATCTAAATTCATTCCCCTTCAGTTATAATATATCTGCCCTCTCCACCTCCTCCCCCGGTTTTGATTTTTGTTCATTTATTGCTTTATCAGGGCATATGCTGAAGAATGAAACCTTTTAGGAGAAAATAGTCAAACCACAGGCAAAACCATTAAAAGTCTCCGCATGGAAAGGTCCCGTGACAGTGTTTCTTAGTATTTTTTTTTGCTATGCCTCCCCTCTCTTTGGAGTATGAGCAGGTCGAGCCACATGACTGATAGTTAAAGAAAAGCCTTCTCTCTTTCTGACAGCTATATTCCCACTGTGACAAAGATAATCATAGACATTAGTGGTGCTAACACGCTATTAGATCACTAACTCCTTGCTTCTTCCAGGGAGGGCTAAGATCTAAAATAACACACTATCATGGCCACATTTTCAGAAGTAAATACATTAACTCTCCCACTCCCAATTAACAAACAGGCTTCCCGCACACCGAGGCTGAAGCCCTCGGTGCTGGAAGCAAACACTGAAGGGCTACCCCACAGGCCTCCCATTCGGGGGTACTCAACCCCTCTCCATCCCTTCTTTCTCAGCAAACCTCATCTCCTGTTCCCTTGATTGCATTTCCCAGAATCAGTCCACCCCTCTGCCCTTCGCTGTAGCTATAGCAACCAACCACTCATATCTGGAGAACATTCCCCCACAACAGAGCCCCAACAACGGCATAAAAAACGTTGCAGGCTCCACAGAGCAAACAATTACAGACATCCTGTGCCCTGTTGAACTCGCAGTACCTTGAACAATGCCTGGATAGTAGATGCTCATTTAGTCTTTGTTGAAAGGATGGGTGAATGAATGGAGAGGTTGCTTGGTGATTCCCTTTCAAACAGGTGCTGCACTTGCCTGGCTCGCATAAGCTCTTGTCCCGATTGGTGTGCTCAAATTTCATTTCTGAAAACTATGTCCTCCGTCCATAGTCTGGCTTTCTGAAAGGCACACTAAGAGTTGTGTTTGGGAGCCCTTCTGAAAATGGAAGGAAGCAGGAGCCCAGGCTCAGTGCTCACACACACACACACACACACACACACACACACACACACCACTCTGCATGCAGAGAGCGACTGGTCAGGGGTATGTCTTGCAGGAAACCTTAAAGCGAAACCTGGAAAGCTGGAGGATGATTCACCCTGTGATACCAGAGACACTGGATGTACACCAGCAGCAAATGTCCCATCTAGAAAGAAGAAAAGCCAGGTAGCTGTTTGCAGATGCAGCCTAACCCAGAGCCACACCAGCCCAGGGTGAGCAGCTGTTTGGCGAGTTCGTTTTCACTCAGCCCCGATTATCCGGGACCTTCTGTTGCATGCTCCAGACCCATGCCTAATGCACCCATACATGCTCCTCCTCACCCTCAAAGGAGTGAACTCCAGCACCTCCTACATAACTGGCATTCCTTCCCCAAAGACCTCTGCATTTCACCTCAGGCATGCCCAGGGTGTCATGAACCACTGCGGCTGAAGCACTCTCAAAATCTGATTCGCAATGTACAATTCCTCACGTTCAGACCCAGTGCCTTCCTTCCCATTGTCAGTGAGTTCCTAAAGCCTCTTTCATTTTTAAAGATTTTCTGCACTTGAGACAGCCTCTCAATCCATAGGCCAGCCACAGCACTGACCTTTCTTCCACCTTAGTTTATCTCCTTCTGCAGGCCTGCAAATTAGCATGGGATCAAAAGCCTAAATGCAGCCTTGATTAGCTGAGCTAATTAACATTGCTAATAAAAGCGCCATCACCCTGGTTGGTCCACTCTGGCAATTCTTAAAAGAAATCAGGGCCTTTTCCACAAACCTCTGCTAAAACCTGTGAGAGCCTTCCTTATTTAACCCCAGGCTCACAGCCCCCAAGAAGAGATTCAAGCAGAATGCTCCTTCTTTTATTAGAAGCTGTCATTTCTCATCATACTATGTCTAAATTTGTTCAAATGTTTTCACTAATTTTCAACAATTGGGTAAAAATGTTCTAGCAGAGAGAAGATACTGCAAAGAAGCCTCCTGGAGGAACAGGCTCGTGTCCTCCAGACTCTGCTTGACAAGGTCTTTGAGAGTTGAAAGTAAACACGTCTTCAAATTCCTGCAATAGAGGAGAGTGGTGCCAAAATAGCACACGGATGCCGAACATTAATCACCTCTCATTTACAACATCAGCATGCCTAAACCCACAGCAGTGGAGTCTCGTTCCTAGGCTCTGCTTACCTGTGAGTGAGTGTCTCATCTGGATTGCAACACACTCCCTGAACCGTACGAAGCCCAAAGGACATCTTCTGAAGCTGGGAACAAACTCCCAGGTCAACAGTTCCACAAGAGAAAACAAGGGATTCAATGAGCTCCCCTTTCCTTAAAGGACAACTCGAGCCTCTGTGAAAGCAGGTTCTCTCTGCGTACCATGGCAAACCTCGTGGATACAACAGGAATTAGCATTTTTATTGATCAAATTCAAAGTGTAAGCTCTATCTCTGCTTTCTCTACTTCTGCAAAACACTGGTCGGGTCACATATGTGATAGAATTTACAATTCCCTGTGATTTGGATGCCTACTCGGCAAAAAAGAATTGCCACTGGGACAGAAAGAGACAGACAAAGGACACTAAGCTCCCGCTGTGAACTGGTCACCTCTCAACAGAGTTCTGAATTTCCTGCTACCTCCTAACTGAGTTCTCAAGTTCAACAGCACAGCAACAGTTCCAGTGAGAGACAGAGACAGAAACAGAGTGAAAAATGGACTAGGAAATAGAAAACTAAATGGATCAATTAACCAACCAATCAATCAATCAAGAAGCCTGGCTGGACAGAGACCTGTGCATTTCCACAGCGATGGTCAATAAGACACCCATGTTTCGGTTTCATTTCTCTTCCCTAAGGGACAAGAATGGCAACCGTGTACCCTGCTGTGATACTTAATCTTCCTCACCTACCTCACTGTATCTTAGAATCACCTAGGGGTACACATTTGAGAGTGCTGGTGAGGGCATTCCAGAGAGGGTTAAAGACCCACCCAGACTGACTACAAAGAAAAAAGGCATTCGCCACTCGGCTTTCTGACTGTGAACTCCACAGGATCAATGGATTTGGGATCCAGCCAACTCCTCTTCCCCACCATAATGAACTGACTGTGTGCCCTCAAACTGCGAACCACAGAAACCTCGTTCTCAAGGCTGTTTTTGTCATGTGTTTTATCCCAGAAACAAGAAGGTAATTAACAATACTGCTGTGCCTGTCCTTACGGGTAATGTCCTCAGTCCCACTGGTCATTCACAATTCTCGACACAGTGCCTATGTTCACATTAAGCACTCATTAAATAATAGCCCTTGTTGATTTTACTATTTCACAGAAGCACTCCAATAGAGATAACAAATGCTTCTGTGCATCAACTTGCAGAAGAATCCCAAGTGTTTGCTTAAATCCATTTTCATGATTTGTAGGCATATTTTTTCTGGCTTAGGTGAGTTCATACAATCTTCCAGCCACTGTGACATTCAGTTTTGTTTTGTTCTTAAGGAGTTTCAATGACAGCTGGAGCCTAAGTTTTGCAAAAAGAGTCAAAGTAATCTACTACATTAAAGAATCCCCAGTTCTGTGCTTAAGTCTGTTAGTCACACACAGGTGTGTGAGTGCAGGTCCGTAATCTTAGGCCTCAGGAAGCTGAGGCAGGATCATCACCACTACTTTGATGTCAGCTCAGGCTAGACAGTAAATTTCAGGCCACCACAAACCTGGGTCATCCCAGTGTTGTTCATAGCAGGTGCATTTTATAAGGAGTGAAGTTCCACAACACAGACAGAAGCCTCCAGGACACATATGGGCAGGCGAATGTTCATTCATTGCCAGCAAACGGCCTTCAAGATCATCTCATGGAACACCACCAGTGCCTTGTAGAACAGCCTGGGTAACTTGAGAGAAGCTAACTGACAAGGACATCATCCCTCTGGATTCCCAAAAGGATCGGCTAAGTAGCTAACATGATATGCATTAATGTTAAACTATGATGGTAATTAAAATTAACACACACACACACACACACACACACACACAGTGAGCCAAATTTAAATATTTCACAAAATTGTACTTCCAGTGGCTGGACAGATGGCTCAGAGGTTAAGAGCACTTGCTACTCTTGCAAAGGACCAGGGTTCAGTTTGCAGCACCAATGCTGGGTGGTCAAACCTACTATAATTCTAGTCCCAGAGGTTATCATGCCCTCTTCTGGCCTCTGCAGGCACTGCGTGTATACGATGCACATACAAGCAGGAGACACAGTCATAAAATAAAAATATCATACTCCGACAAGGCAGAGACTGACAATTGTCCTAGCCTTTCCCTGGTGAACAGACTAGGCTCACACTCAAAGTGTGATTCCTGCATAGCAAGGTGCTCTCTGGTCCCTTGGACAAAAGGAGCTTCAGATTGTGATGGTGCGGCAGAATTGTGCAAGCTGAGGGGGACTTAAATTCACCTCATTCTAGAAGCATTCCCAGACACCTACCAAGCTCAGGCAACTGTGGGCATTGAGAATGGGGGTACTCGAGTACCGGGTTCAGCTACTGTGAGGTGGCATCACATGCCAGAGACTCACCCTGCCAATCATAATTATAGAAGTATAACACGCTCTAATTGCAAGGTCACAATTTTGTGAAAATTGGGCATCAAGGATCCTCATCTGGGGTGTGGTTTTGTTTTCTGTGGAACATTTGGACAGTATCTGGGAGGTCTGAATGTCATAAGCAGAGGGTAAGTGACACACGGGCTGACCTCTGTTCAGGCGCCTCCACCACCAGGTTCCAGAGCTCATTCTTTTTCAGGCTGAGCATTCCTAACACAATCAGGAAATTCTGTTTGCCTTGGAGCTCAAGCACACCATAGTCGTTTAACAAGTACTGAATGGGGAAAAGCATCTTCCAGCACACGTAAACAAAGAAAGGAGGGAAGGAGACAGTGCCAGGGTAGAGGTTGCTACCTACACTCCTGTTGCTCATAACAGGTTGTCAGTTTGAAATGAGAGTGGGGTGTCATGACCACATCTACTAGACAGCAGCTAGCCAATCGTCTATGGGTGAAAGTCCAGCCCTCCCATTCATATTTCATTCAAAGATACACACAAGGAGATCAGAACACAAAATTCCCAAGCACGTCATGAAGAGGCTACTGACAGTTTGGGACATGATAGAGGCAAGTCAGTGGCCTGGTGAAAGGTCCTTCGTGTGAGAAACTGACTGCAGTGTCTTCTTCACCATAGGGGAGCCATTACAATTCTAGAAGGTAAGGGACAGTGTATGTATCCTTAGTATATTCATGTATCAGCATTTTCACACAGTAGGTTTATTAACAATACAATGGTACACTTCAAACCTCAGGCCTTGATGTCCCCAAATGCCAATCTCTAACACAATTTCTATCATAGGAAAAATAGCCATTTTCAATTTGTGCTTTGGATACAAGGATTTTCCTACAGTTAATACTGTAACAGAAGGAAAAAACTGTAACGAAAAAACAATAACCCAATTCACTTCAACCTGAAACCATCCACAGGCACAGCTGAGAGTATACTGCTGCCAAGCAAAGTAACATCTACACATGTGTACATCGGCACGGTCACAAAAGGCAAGAACATGCATGTACCGTGGCCATTCATAGCAACAAACCATATTCTCAGAGCTTGAGATGTCAACCTGAAGGAAATCTGACTACTTACTATCAGCTTAGGGATGGGAAGGAAGTTTGTTCCAGGCTTTACATAAAAAATCACAACTTCTGTCCCTGAAATTTGTTGTTGTTGTTGTGGGGGTTTTTTGTTTTTGTTTGTTTGTTTGTTTGTTTTGTTTTGTTTTGTTTTGAGACAGGGTTTCTCTGTGTAACTGCCTTGGCTGTCCTGGAATTCACTTTGTAGATCAGGCTGGCCTCAAAGTCACAGAGATCCGCCTGCCTCTGCCTCCCAAGTGCTACAATTATAAAGGCAGGAGCCACCACACCCAGTGAAATTTTTTAAAAAAGACTCATGGATAAGTAATATTTTTATTTCAGAACACTGAGTAGAGTTTCTACACTGCGGCGAAGACATGAATAACGATGATTATCTGGCAATGAGGCTTACTGCTTCTGTCTGAGAGCTATACAGGAAGCAGCTAGCACCACAGCTTCTGCACCTCAGAGAACCATCCAAGCATCCATCGTCACCATCGCCTCATCCAGAGATCTGAGGAAGAACTGTGGCGTTCTAACAGGCCTATCACAGTTTTAAGCATGAAGTGGGCAATAAATATGTTTGCTCTGAAGTGATGGAGCAGTAAACCAAAATGGCAAATACCAGCTTTTGTTAAACTTCCATGAGTGAACAGGGTTAAAGGAAGTACTGGGCGCTTCGGGTTTGATTGTTGTTCTCACTTACTTAGCAAGCATGTAAAGAAAGGGTCTACTCTGGTTTCTTTTGGCTCTGCAGATGTGCAGTGACATACAGCAGATGACATGGGGCTTTGGAGTCAGAACCGAAGGGTGGAGCACACATCGGAAGGGCACACACCGAAGAAAGGCCCAGTCTGACTAGGCTGATTTCTGCCACGAAGCCATCCACATTCTCTAACTGTGAAGACAACTAAACAAGACAAGACAAAATAAAACATCCCTCCTTTTTACACGTTGGTTAGCATATTAAAACATCCCTCTTAATGAAGTGAAGGCAGCACACCACTCTCAAACCACTTACGGACTATATGTAGTCAAGATGGTCAAGTTGGGAACTCTTCTAGGGGACTGGAAAGATGCCTGAGTGGTTAAGAGCTTGTCGCTCTTCCAGAGAAACTTAGTTCTCAGCATTCATGCAAGGTAGCTTAAAACCTCCTCTAACTCCAGCTCCAGGAGGATCGGACACCCTCTTCTGTTCCCCAACAGCACTGCACTGCGCGGCGCGCGCACACACACACATGCGCTCGCTCGCGCTC
>CABHPQ010166618.1:0-29669 GCA_902168405.1 Peromyscus aztecus
CAAATATTTTGTTTTTATTTAAGGAGGACAGATCCCAAGGAATGACATCCGAAGCTGTCCTCTGTCCTCCACATCCACCTGCACACCAGTGAACTGGTATATACATGAGCATGTACACATACAAGCACACACACACACAGAAAGAACTGGTGTGCACATGAGCATGTACACATACAAGCACACACACACATAGAAAGAACTTTTACTGCCTTCAGTATATTTTCATAATCTATCATTCATAGGAAGCTCAATTATAAATAGTCTTATACAAAATGCCGGAAGAACTCCTACCTTCCATTACATATGTGTAAAAGGTATATATCTATTAAAACTGTTCAACTTCTAATGCACATTTATTTCTTGAAGTCACTAGATCACGTAATTATAGTGAAGACAACTCCGGAAGCACTTACTGGTTTAGCCGGACATCAAGAATGAATGATGTTCCAAAGGCATCCACCTGGAAGCTGGCCTTGTCCACATGAGTCAACTGCAATATCAAAAAGGTAAAACATATTTATAGTCGCTGTGGTGATTCGTTCGTACATGAGAATTTCTTGCAGTCACTCTGAAAGGCTCATAGTATCACAAACGAGAAAGCAATTCAACAGGAGGATAAATGACAGCGTAATAAAGCAAAATTGTGTGCCCTCCTGGAAGCCAAGCCGTCACCAATCCAAAGGTAATCACCATCCAGCCAAGGGGACCAAGGGCCTACTGTCCTGCTTTGTCTCGAGTCTTGAAACAAATGCCTATGCAACTCCCCTTCAGTAGACTGCTTCCCCAGTCTCCGAGCAGCTCTTTTAAAGTTAAGCTTTGTACCTTCCAAAAGGAAACTGTACTTCATTCAAGAGTAAAATAATACAGCGAATACCATCTATTTACAAGGAAGACATCTAAACTACAATTAAAACTCCTTTTTCATCAAACCTTTAATATATACTTTTAAAATAGCATGACAGATGTAATTTGTGAAACCTAATTTCAGAGAAGCTGCCACATATTTCTAAGCACAAACTTAAGCCTTTGTATGTACTAAGAATATCATCCCCCAAATGTTTCTGTGACAAAAACATTCACTGTTTACTGTGCCATCCTGTGAACTCTGACAGACAATCAGCAGGGGCTCTAAAAGGACCCATTGATCATGTTAATATTTGCATTATGAATGATCATGAGACTAAACTGGAAAGAAATAAAACAGCCTATTGCATTTCACTCCCCAATACCAAAAGTGGCTATCTCTAAACAACAGACTATGAATTCCCTGGTTTTTATTGTTTTTGTTCTGTTTATATGTTTGTGTACTCTTGAGTTTTTTTCATATGTACCTAATTTCTAAAGTAAGCAGGTATAATTGCTATTATAAGGAGAAACAATGTGCATTATTTTAGAGTTATCCTCACCTCAGCCACCTTGTGTAGTAAGTGAGGCTGACAGTGCTGCTCATTTACTGAGAAGCAGCATCATGGGAGGGGACCTCAGAGGGGCAGCAAGCAGCCCTGGACTTCACATCCAGTACACTCAGGACTGGATTAAAAGAGAGGGCCTGGCTGGCAATAACAAAGCTTTCTGGCGCTTTCCCCATTGAACAGTATTTGAAAGAATGTGGGCTGGAGACTCCTGCTCAGCAGTGGCTGTAACGCCAGGCCTGCCCTAACCAGGAGGACAAAGTGCTCAGATACCCTTCAGCCTCTTCACAGGCAAACCTAACTGTCCTCACTCTGCTCGGCTAACTCCAACGCCCACCAAGCCCTGGTTTCCTCTTTCTTTACCAGGGTCCTTGGAGTTGCCCCTTATTCTTAGCTCTACCGCTACCACATACCACAATCCCCTGATCTGTCAAAGACCTTTGCTGAAAACCCAGTGTAAGTCGCACATTCTCTACTCTACCAAAGACCCGCATCCAGTCCCCACATTTCAAGACGCTCCACAACTGCCTCCCCAGTGCTCTGGCACAGTGCTCTGGATGCCCAAGCACCTCCCTACACCTCATCCATGCTGACTTCTTCCATCTACTCTTTAACTCAAAAGAACAACACTACCTATAACTTTTACTCATGACTTCTGCTGAGAGCTTTTCAAACCAGACCCTTGACCTGGGCAGTTTCCTGAAAACAACCCGATCTGAATCTCAGGACTCAGGTCAGCAGCTCTTCTAGAACCTGCCACAGAGGCCCTAATACAAGACCACAGACAGGGTGGTTTAAACAACAGAGATCCTCTTCATATTCTCAGTTCTGGAGGGCAGATGTCCACGGACAAAGGTTGGCAGATTCGGTTTCTACAAGGCCTCTCTGTGGCCTCACCATGTCCTCACAGTCTGTGTGCACTCTCAGGCACTTCCCCTTCTGAGGACATGAGTCCTCTTGGGTTAGGGACCCCGAGCCTGATAACCTCATTTGCCCTTAGCCTCCTCTTTAAAGCCCCGCCTTCCTGTGCAATCACACGGGGTGAGGACTCCAACACATGAACTTTCAGGGAGCACAATTCAGTCCGACACCGCTCTCCCATCAAGTCTCCATCTCCCTCTCCTCACTGCAGGTCAGAGTGATATCAGAGACTCAGCGCTGACCACAGCAGGAACTCACTCAGTATTTCCTGAGTGGCTACTAGAGGCTGTTTCACTAATCAGCTAGCCGCCTAAGTGAACAATGATACAACTACAAATCACCTGCTTACTGAAATGCAGGCTTCCACTGGGCCTGCTCGCTCTTAATGCCATGTCGACAGACAGTGCTCTTTCTAAAAGCTCTCCGGGTTTCCTGAAGTTCAGACCATGTTTTGGAAACAGCATCAGGAAAGCCCTACTTACCAGAATTGATGTCTCAATTAAAATGAACCTTTCCTTCCTCCATTCTTCCCAGGCCCCTGTGTGACTATAACAGCTTTTATTTCAGTCTCCCCTGAATTAGAAACGCTAACACCATAAACCTGTGGTGAACAGGCCACATCAGGATGATGGCTCAAACCAAGGTAATGCTACTATTATTTTTAGCAAAGTGTTTACTGCTTGCATTAATTCTAATTCTTTTTTCCTTTTTATTTTTTGTTTTTGAGAGTTTTTTGGGGGGAAGGGTGTTTCAAGACAGGGTTTCTCTGTGTATCAGTCCTGGCTGTCCTGGAACTCTGTAGACCAGGCTGGCCTTGAACTCAGAGATCCACCTGACTCTGCCTTCTGAGTGCTGGGATTAAAGGTGTGTGCCACCACCACCTGACTCTTTTTTCCTTTTTAATTAACATGTGATATTTGTATATCTGTATGAGGTATAATGTGATATTTCAAAACATTTATAAAAATCTCATCAGGGTGATTAGCATTTCCATTTCCTTACCATTTCTTAGTATTTAGAGCCTCTGAGCTCTTCTCTTCTCCTTTTTCAGAAACTATGTAACAGCTTACTGTGAACTATCATCACCCTCCAGCGCAACAGAAACTGGAGCTTATTACTCCATCAAATGTGTTTTGGTACCTGTTATCCAACCTCCCACTATCTCCTTTCACTCCTCTTCCTAGCCTCTAATAATTATTATTCCTCCTCCTCCTCTTCTAGACTAACATTTTAAACTGCCACATGTGAGAAACACAATATGAAGTACTTGACTTTCTGTCTGGCTTACCTCAGTTAACATAATGTCCTCTAGTTCCATTCATTTTGCACAGAACAATTCAGTGATTTTTACACAACTTTTTTCCTACAGTTCCTTTTTACTTCTGTTTTTTTTTTTTTTAATTTTACAGGCCTCAGTGGGGTTCCAAGGTGACACTTAAATTCAAAGAAAATACAAGGAAAGCTTATTTTAACTAAGATTCAATTTTTTAAGTGTGTATTACTTAGTACAATTCTAATGCAGGATGGTTTTCATAGACGATATTCAGAATGATCAATTGAATACACTTCCCCCTAAGCACTGGGACAGAGTAGGACTGACTACATTTCTGCTCTACCTGCCTACTAGAGGAAGACAGAAGGTGAATTATTAATTAGATTAAAATAAGTTTAGAAAATAAATCCACTTCTTTTAAGAGTTAATAAAATTAGGCAATGTGGTCTTAGACCAGAATGGATGGGGGTCCTAAGGTGGTCTCAGAAGACCCTTCTGAGGTAGTGACTCAGTGAGGCACCAGCAATGTCTAGAAGGCATTTAGAAGAACACCAGGCCTGCACAAGTCCACATTCTTGTCCCAAGACTGTGAACACATTGCCTTAGATAGAAAGAGGGATCCTGCAAAGCAATGATTAAGGTGAAGACTTAATGGGGAGATTATCCTGTATCACATGGGTGGGTCCTGTCTGCTAACATCTGTCTTTAAAAAAGGGGGGTAAGATAGCCACAGAGAAGACTTGGGGATGGAAGTAGAGAGCTGAGCTGTCTGAGGTTGGCGGGATGACCAGGGAATACAAGCAGCCTCCAAAAGGCTGAGTCAACAAGATATGAGTGGTTGAAGGTACTTGCTGCCAAGCTTGATGACCTGAGTCTAATCCCTGGGACCCATGTGGCAGAAGGAGAAGTCAAGTTGTCCTCTGACCTCTGTGTACACTTAAAATGTTTTGGAAGACAGGCCTCCTGAAGGAACACAGTACAGACAATCCTTTCCAATTAGCTTTATAAGATCCCCCAGAACTATAAGACTATATTTTTTTATTGTTTTAAGATACTAAGTTTTGAGTAATGTGTGATAACCTCAATAGGGAACTGAGACAGAGTCCCTGGCACTGCTTTCGAGCAGGTAGAAAAACAGCTCCAATAAGCTCACTGAACCGTGTTAGGTATCATCTTCCTGCACAGCTGGGTTAAAATCCAGCACGCAGACCAGTAGGACCGACACTTGTGACATCCCCAGAATTAAACTGTTCATGCAGGTCTTCAGGAATTATTAGTCTGTTTTGTGTTGCTTTAGCAAAACACATGACACTGGGCAATGGATAAAAATATAGGATTATGTTGTTCACAATTCTGATGGGTGAAAAGCCCAAACGGCCTGACACCTGAGTCCTCAAGAGGCTGAGCTGTAACACGTGGTGAAGAGGCAGAAAAGGAGCCTGCAACATGCAGAAGGGGCCAAAGGTATAGGATGGCCTCATTTTATGAAAACCCCACCTCCGTGGGTCAGGCATGACAGCATACACGTTTAAACCCAAACTCTTGGGACTAGGACACAAAGACAGGTAGATCTCTCTGAGTTTGGGGCCAGCCTGGTCTACACAGCAAGTTCCAGGCCAGCCAGAGCTACATAGTGAGATCCTGTCTCAAAAACAAAACAAAACACTCTCATGAGCACTAACTCAACCAGAGGAGGCCTACCTGAATCTGGCCGCTGCCACCAGGCCCTACATTTCACAGGTCTCACCACCTCAGCACCGCCAGTGTGGGGGCCATACTTCCACTCACAAACCTTTTAGAAGCACAGCCAAACCTCACGCAGCCGCAACACAAGCAAAGCAAACTTGAAGTAAGACAAGTGCAAGCATAATTTCCTGGCATTCTGTATGATGTTCTAGCATCCGGGAGCCGACTTCACATGTCTGGTATATAAGTAGTCCAGAGAGAAGAAACAGGCACTTCCTTTGGTTCTGGACTCAACCTCCAGCATTCCCTCCCCACCAAAGAGAAGGAGGAAGAGGGGGAGGAAGAGGAAGGAGGAAGGGGGAGGGGGAGGGGGGAGGAGAGGAAGAAGACAACAAAAACAACAACCATGACAATGACTACATATGAGGGATATTTGGAAATAAAATTTTATAAAACTGTACTTCTTCAAATCATTATGTAAGGCCGGGCGGTGGTGCACACCTTTAATCCCAGCACTCAGGAGACAGAGCCAGGCGGATCTCTGTGAGTTTGAGGCCAGCCTGGTCTACAGAGCAAGATCCAGGACAGGCACCAAAACTACACAGAGAAACCCTGTCTCGAAAAACCAAAAAAGAAAAAAAAATTATTATGTAAGAACAAATTCTGGTTTGTTTGTTTGTTTGTTTGTTTTTCTTTCTTGGGTGGCGCTGGGGATTGAACCAGGGCTTTGCATAAACTAGGCAAGAATTCTACCACCTAAATCCCCAGTACTTCATTTATTTTAAAAGCTGTTAAACACTCCAGAGTTACAGAATAACATTGAAAAGATTCTTAGAACTCAATAGGATACTTTCATTTTACAAACAGAAAAGACAAGGTGTGTATGGATAAAAATCATTTCCAAGTACACCAGCTGGTGGCAGGCCAGGCACCCAGCTCCCAGAAGGCCTCTCCACCATACTTCAGTTCCTTGCTGTCATTCTGTGGTTTGGATGGGTACACAGGTTTTCGTAATTTCTGGTCAGTGCTTATTATGATAGGAATATCTTTAGAGACATGAGAATGCTCTGAGATGCATGTTCTAGAGGCTACAGAAAGAAAACCAAACATGAAAAATAAGCTTTGTACTTCTATTTTAGAACTCTGTTTACATTAGGAAAGTCAGTGTTACCTCATCTGACACACAAAACATGCTCTAAGACCAATCCAACTACAAGCTTAGAAACTGAGAATTACAGTTAAAAACACAAACGGGTATCCACTTTCCAATAAAAAGATGACACAGGTATGACAAAATATGGCTAACAATTTATAGAAGTTGTGAAACAAAAGATGCAGAAGGAAAATGCAATAATATTTTTTCAAACTATCCAGATGGCAAGAAATCTTAATAAATCAGTATAATTACATAAGGCTAATTTTAATTTCTAATTTCATAAATGAATCTTAGAATTGTGGGACCTATGGAACTTGATATGATCTCCAGATTGAGACCTGTTTATTATTCACAGAAACAGCCAAAACTGAAATGCAAAGTTAACATAATACCACATTCCCTACAAGTTCAGCTTCTTGGCAGCCTGTCCTTTCCTCTTGACACAGTCTGGAGTCAACAAACCAGAGCTACCCCACATATGCCAGAGGTTAAAAATTAATTGTCAAGACTGCCTTATTAGTAACTTAAAAAAAAAAAGTAAACTGACACTAAAACATTCGTGAAAATCAGAACTTTGACAAAAAAACAAAAAACAAAAAAACACAAAGGTTCTTTATTAAGTTAACGTCAACCTAAAAACAAACCAAAGACTAGTAATGGATTGGGAAGATTACCAACCAAATGGTATTATGCAACAAAATTGTAAAAGTAATTCACATTATTAAAAAGAAGAACTGAAGTATATATACAGCAGAACCTTTAGCTACTCTGGTTTCCTGAGTTCTGGGCCACTTGAGTGCCAGCTGACACGGAAGGGGTTCCTGTAGTCTAATATCCTCAGCTAGGAACAAACCACCAACAGCAAGCAACCCTGGCACACATTAGCCCTGTTCGGACACTGTAAACAACAGCCTCTCTCTCACCCTACTCATTACCCCATCGCCTCAAGTAAACTTTTGTCAGAGGACTGAGACTAAAACTCCGATTCCCCAAGATGGCCATGCTTCACGGTTGCATTTGTGCGGCCACATGAGTAAGAGTACCCAGGCAGCTAAGACAGAAGACAATCAGGTGAAGAACTGTGCTACAAGGTGGTAGCTACGAGAGTACGCTAACACAACATACGTGAGAAATAAGCAACATTACTCCTATTTCTGTATTGACGACTCTGATAAATACAGCTCTGTTTTCTGTCTGGTCAACTCAATCACATACTGCATCTAATTTACACAGCATCGTTAACCAACCTGTCCTTTAAATCCAGCCAACTGCATCACTATTACAAAACTCAAAACAGTGCCTGCCAGGAGGTCATTAGGGACAAAAGGAAACAAAGCAAACAAACAAACAAAAAAAAAACAAAAAACAAAAAACAAAAAACATGCTCTTGAGAATGAACTTGAAAGAGCTGATCTGGGTTGAAATATGAGGCTTTCATTTACAAGCAAATAAATTAGAACGGGTCTTTTAGAATCTCTGACCTAAAAGTGTTCATCTCTGAAAGAGCAGAAGCAATAATGCACACTCTGTAGACTTGTTACAAGTCAGTGGGTCCATTCAGCCTTTAGAGTTTTGACCACAGTGAAGCCCTGGGGATACAAAAATGAGTGGGATGTGGTCCCCGCACCCTCCACCCCCAAAAAACTTAGTCAAATGCTACCAAATGACTACAAAATATGTCTATGTTCCATAATAGTATGAGCTACAACACCAGCCCACCCTCTGCAGGCTAGCCTGGGGTGACGTGGTGCTCCTCAGACTGAAAAAAACAGGATAAATACACCATGTAAAGGACCAATAAAGGCACAAAAAACAGGTACAGTCAGCACAAAGAAATCATGAGAAATGCTGGAACATAGTCAGAGAGCATGGTTGTGGGAGGTCAGACCTAAACCGTGGGCATGGAGAAACGTCTCAACACTGGCCACATAAAAGCACTAAAGTCTGTGCTGTGGACTCTGAGGTTCTGGTTTATTTGGTCTATAGTAAAATAGGATGACTACATTTTTGACAGTGGTACCATGTGAGTATAAGGTGTGGCCAGATCAAAATTCACCATTCTAAACTCATCTAAGAAATACAGTTTATCCCGAGAGCACTAAGAAATGGATGTGAAGGTCTTTGTGGTAACAGATATTCAATATACAGAATTTCCCATCCCTTCCCTTTGCTATTTATGAACAACAATAACACAAGTTCACCTCTGAAAACTGATGGTCCACATCTACTTACTGATTTACTAAATATAACCTTTTGTTTTCTTGACAGAGTTTCACTATCTATCCCTAGCTGGCTTTGTACTTGCTGTATAGCCCAGTGTGGCTTCAAATGCACAGCTTCAAATATCCCAGTTTTAACCTTCATGCTGAGATACAAGATTACATCATAGTCAACTCTCCCAAGTATTTCTTACAAGTAATATAACATAACATAAATATATGGTCCTCTCAAAATTTTCTACCTAAACTTCGTTGAGTTCAACCAAAATAACAGAAGTCTTTAAGTTTTTATTTAAGGAAGAGAAGGAAAAGGTAAGTAGAAAACTGGGCACATTGTGGAGTCACATGGGGAACTCTTTGATAAATAACATGGAGATTCAAATCTTTGCCATTTTATTAAAAAAAAAGAAGAACCAACACCAAGTTTATTGAATATCTACTTTGCGGCAGACAATCTGCCAAGGTCCTTGTAGAGATGTTTCTCGAACCACTCAGCTCCCTTTTCCTCTGTTTTGTGTTTACTCCCTCCTCCTTGCTTTCCAAGTCAAACTTCAGTTCTTGTTGACTCTACTGAATGTGGATTTTTTAACAAGTGATATAAACATCACCCACTGCTCTTATTTTGGGGTTTTCTATTGAAGGACAAAGGTGATGTTGTATAGATGTCGGAGGAGATGACTTCTTAAGAGGCATTCCCTGCATCTGCCTTACTGAGTTCCCCGGAGTTCTGAGGGCATTGACAGCCCTGGACTCTGTGATTTCCTGGATCCTGAGGGCCTTTTCTCCAGTGGCCCCCTGTTCCAACAAGCAGGAAGACAGACTGTGCTGTCCCTGGCACCAGCTCCCATTTTCTCATCTCTCCATTCAGGAAGCCAAGCAGCCTCATTACCTATTTATGCCTCAGCTATCTTCTGAGAAATCATTCTCTCACTCATCTCAGCCATTAGCTGCCCATTACGAGACCTTTAATTCCAGGCCTGAACAAGAAAATGCTTACTCACATAATTCTGAAGGTCAAAGAAGACGTTTAAGATACTTAGTAACCCAGGAACAACACTGGGCTGTAATTAAACAGGAGCGAAAGGAGCCCCAAGAAAATCAGCAGACAAAATCCCTCAGGTGCGGCACTGGGGACCTGATGCTCTTCATCAGTGCGGTAGAGACCTGGAGATGAGATGAGAGCTCTTCCCAGCCCACAGCGGGCTTGACATGTGATTGAAAATGGAGTCAGGCAAACTTCCTACCTTCCACTTTCTTCTCACATGTGAGCACTGGTACAGCCATAATTACAGTGTTGTGAGAAAAACGTAAAAGGTTGAGTTGCGGTGAGAAGACTTGCAGCAGAGAATAATGCAAGTAGGGAATGCTAAATAAAGACAGGGGGAAAACCAGAGGAAGGAAGATGAGTGCGCAGTTAAGCTGCCGCACTCTAAAATGAATAATGAGCCCCAAAGCCAATAATTTCAAAAGCAAACTGATAAATAAGAGCTGTATCTGCCAGCTAGGTCACAATCTGCCCTGGAGGCAACACCAGAAATGGGCCGGCTCTACAGAGTAGAACTAAGAGTGGGGGTTCTTCACAGCGAGATTTATTCTGGACACTCTGGTCTGTCTTTTTCTTTGATTGCATTATTTCATCTTGCGTACAGATACTAGAGGTGCCTGAGCATTAGGATTACTTACACCGAGGGGCTACCTCCAGTGTCTGTGGAAAGAAAACTCAAGAACATCACTGAACAAAACCTCATGGCAAATGGCTGGAGGCAAAACCCACCATTTCTACTGCACTTTTTTAGGAAACAAATTCCCGTGGGGTTAGCCTTTGCTCACTCTTCTCTGGCTAGAAAATAAAACTACATAACTCTGGAGGACTTTTTGCACATGCCCATTCACACATGCGCGCGCGCGCGCACGCGCGCGCACACACACACACACACACACACACACACACACACACCTTTAAAAGAACCAGGTTCCTTCTTTACTACATATCTCAACTGTCCAAAAAGTTTCCATGAATGTGGTCAAGAAATAATCCAAGAAAAATTTAAAAGAGCAAAATTTGTCCTGGGGAAGAAGAGTCATCATGGTGGCCTGTCAAGGTCTACAGCCACAATGATATTCCTGGAGTATTTTCATCTGTAACCCTCCAGCAAGCACCAGAAGCGGTCTTCCCTGTGACATGACAGAGCTCTAGAAACAAGGACCACTGCAAAGGCATCCGAATTTTTACCTCCCAGTTGGTAGGATGAAGAAGGCACAATAGTCATCCCAATTACCACAGTAACGGAAGAAGAGAATGAAAACCGTGTGGACGTGTGTATGTGCGTGTGTGTATGTGCGTGCATATATACACGTGTGTATGTGTAAGAGTGATGGAAGAGAGATCAGAGTATCAGCCATCGATGACAGAAAAAAGCCTTAAAAGCATGGATTTATTGAACACAGCCACAGGCAGAACATAGCAAGGAACTAAAGCAGTAAAGTATAACATAGATCTAGTCCTGAAATGTAATTGATTGGCTTCCACATACAACCAGCTGGCATCTCCAAACTGCTTGAAGAGCAACCCTTTCCATTAAGTTAAAGGGAAAACGAAGAATCTCTCTACCATATATGTTTAAAGTAAAACATAAATGTTAATTTAAAACACTTAGTTCACTTATATCTGGTGAATAGTATTTTCAGAGACTCTACCTTTAAAAATATTAATGAAGCCAGGCATGGTAGTATATGCCTCAAACCTCAGCACATAGGAGGTAAGAAAATGGCATAGGTTTGATGTGAGCTTGAATTATATCAGTTCCACGATAGCCTGGGCTACAGTGTAAGACCCAGAACAAACAAACAAATACAAAAACCTACATGGAAAAAATTCCAATGAATAAAAGTTCACAGACATGGTGTCAAAAATCTATGCCGGGCGGTGGTGGCACATGCCTTTAATCCCAGCACTCAGGAGGCAGAGCCAGGTGGATCTCTGTGAGTTCGAGGCCAGCCTGGGCTACAGAGTAAGTTCCAGGAAAGGCACCAAAGCTACACAGAGAAACCCTGTCTCGAAAAACCAAAAAAAAAAAAAAAAAATCTAAGGGACAGCAAAATAATGAAATTATTCAGTTGTATAATAGACAAAGAAAGAAACTCTAGAAACTAATTTTATTCACACTTCTATTATTTACTGAAGAAAGTCACTAATGGCTTCTACCACAGAAAGAGCAATCTGGTCACTTAACCCTAAGCACAAAACATTTTCCCTGGAAAAGTGGAATGCATTTTAAAAATACACCAGGTGGTGGTGGTACACACCTTTAATCCCAGCACTTGCGAGACAGAAGCAGGTGGATCTCTGAGTTCAAGACCAGCCTGGTCTACAGAGCAAGTTCCAGGACAGCCAGGACTACACAGAAAAATTCTGTCTCGAAAAACCAAAAAACAAAAATACGCTGAGTCTCAATTCTCTCTTGAAATAGAAAACACTAAGAGATACTGTTTTATGAAACACAAGAAAATTCTACATATCAATTTATATCTCACAATGCTAGTATGTACATACGTGTGTGAACATACATAAAAATTAGGGCAAGAAAAGTATGTAGCCAACTACATACCTATATTTGGAAGGAGCAAATTCTGTAACTTGCTGAGCCTACCTAGAAAGAGCTGTAAATAAAAGGAATAACTAGTATTCTGAATAAAGGAAAGATGAGAGCCTTCCTAAGGGCTTCTAGGACGTGCTCACAATACCTACTGACAGGTAGTCAGAACCACAGGCCAACATCCTGTTAGCGCTGAAGGACATCCTTCTCCAAGGGCACCAAGCCCATAATCCCCAAGATTTGTCATTAGAATCACGACCTCACACCTGAACACAAAAAAGGGAAGGACACTGTTAGCCTGACCATTCTTTGCTTCTGGCATGAAACCAACCGGTAACAGAAACAATTTCATGTCAAAGATTGGTAGAATGTGGGCACCATAGTATCAGAGACAGAAAGGAAAACCAAATAAAATAATTGGGAGCCACGGCCTGATTAGGGCAGGATGGCAGAACTGCTGAGCCCAGAGCTGGACTGGAGCCATTTTCTCCCTCTGCTCAGACACTGAACCTTAACAAAACTGCATATACACAGGGTCTGAGATACTGTTTGTTGTCTTTCCATGGTGAGATCTAGGTCTCTGTGTGTTTAGTGTTTTGATACAAAGTTGAGTAAACCATGATCCCTAGTTCTTGCCTCTACTAGGGGGCAAATTAGAATAATTTTATGAGGACTCCATGCATGTGACATACTGAGTTAAAGAAAGGAGTCCGACAGGAATTTTGATTCTTTTTTCAAAGGAAAAAGCCAGGCTGAGTTTTATGATAGTTTACTTCTTGTTGCTCTCAGCACATGAACACTTTAAAGTACCACAGAGGTCGCATTTCATTTAATATATTAAATCATCCCTAAGGAGCATTTATTCACTTCTCAAAGTCATGTACGTAGTCTCTCCATACCTCCCCCACTGAGTTTCTCAGAAATTGCCTCCTGGCAAAGTCTCCTGAGCCAAGCATTCTCCAGACCAGCATCCTCAGCCAACTGCCACTGTACCACCTCTGTCCTTCTCTGACCTTTCTGAAATGTCCGCCATCTTCCTCACAACCAGCAAGGCTGGATGCAAGGTGTGCCAAGGACTCCGTGAAAACCACAGTGGACTCCGAGGAAGAAAAGGTCCTGCCCACGGACCTCTTCTGTCTAAAAAGGCACGTTTCTGTTATGCAAGGCAGTAATATAACCCAGTTTTGAAAACTGTTTGGCCCCAAAGAGCTTTCCTGCTGTACAACAACTGAGAAAAGTTACATTGGAACAGTGGTTCTACAGCCACATTTCTTTCTTAAACCCAAGCTCTAGCCCTTCCTATAATGAGTGATCCTGGGTAAGTTATTGAAGCTTTCTGTGCCTCAGGCTTTGTATTTATTAAGTAGCAACCTCTGAGACGCTGTGAAGACTGAACAGGTTTAGGTACAGAGATGAATGGCATATTATTCTGCCATATAAGCAGTAAGAGACTAAGCATATGTGAACAAAATTTCTTCTGGATCAGGGGTCAGACTATTTTTGCTTCCCTTGTTGCTTCTAGCAGCTGCTAATCCCTCTCGCCCCTATCTGAGAGGTCCATCTCATTCAGCTGCACAATCTTCCACTCTCAACACAGTACCAAGCGCCTCTGTGCCCCAAGTGCTTGGCAGCCTGCTTGGCACAGAGTACTTGCTCGCTTAAAATTTCAACTCTGAAAACTGTTATAGGATGATGATGATGATTTGAAGAAAAGCTGACTTATAAACAGTAATTAGCCAAAAGTGTGAAGTACTTCTCAGGACTATAGTAAATGTTGCTTTCATATAAACTACTTTATTGGTTTGTTATTTATAAGCAATACCATTGTCGTAGAGAGTATAGTCCTTATCGGCATATGCATTCTACTCACTGTGATTGCAAATTTCTTTAGTCCCATATTGTTTGCTATTGGGTGCAGAAGTGACTCCATTGTAGGGTCTGTAATATGCATTATCTACAGCACAGCGGAGGAGGGTGGAACGCAGAGTCTTAGGGAACCTCAAAGAGCTATGTGATTCATTCTTCCATTGTGAAAATTGATTGATGAGTCTGTTTTATAAAGGGTTTTTTTTTTATCTGTTTGTTCATTTTTGTGGTGGTAGGGATTGAATGCTGGGCGGGCCTTGTACACCCTGGGCACACACTCTCCCACGAAGCTACGCTCCTACTTAAGCTCTTCAGATAGTTTCTCAACTCCTATTTCAGTCTGTTCCAATGCTGAATCATCTTGCTTTCCCCCTTAGACAGCTAATAAAAGTGTCTTAATGCAATTTATGTCTACTTCCTCCCTTTTTGAAACAGAATATGTTCAAAGGTGAGTTAGAAGCATCCTTCTCATCTTTTATGCACAGTAAAACGTATATGCTACTTAGCAAGCTCTTACAGCAAGTTAGCACTGAAATCTCTACAAACACAAAAGGGTAAATTTATTTCCATGCATGTATTAACGGTGAAATGTAAGTATTTAAGAGCACAAAAATAATATGGCTACACAGAGAAGAACCCAGATGTATTATGTTGTGAAACAGGGGGACACGTAGGGGACTGGTTCACATCCAGAGACCCTAGTGAACATCTACTTGGTCTTTCTTGGTGAGATTATCCAGTATTCTAAGATTACAGGGGTGACACTAAAAATAGCGCTAAAGGTAAGAATTATTCCAAACACCCCCCCCCCCCACCCCAAAAAAAGGAAAATCCCAACCACCCCCCCCCCAGCCACAGATAAGGATAATCACAAACACCCCCCAGCCACAGATAAGGATAATCACAAACACCATCCCCTAGTAAGACTTTCCTGCCAGCCGCGGTGGCACACACCTATATTTACAAGAGTCAGCAGGTAGAAGCAGAAGGATCAGCAAAGGTTGAGTCCAGCCTGGGCTCTGAGTCCCAGGCCAACCAAGGCTAAATATCAAGGGCCTATCACAAAACAAAACAGATTTTCCCATCCCACCTTCTGTGTGTGTGGGGGGGGGGGTAGGGATAGTCTGTTTCTTGCTTATTTATTTTTTTTTGAGACAGAGTCTCACTCTTTAGTTCTGACCCAGAACTCTCCATGTAGATCAGGCTGGCCTTGAACTCACAGAGATCTGCCCGTCTTGGCCTCCTGAGGACTAGGATTAAAGGCTGTGCCACCATGCCTGGCAAGCACCACCTTCTTTAGAATAGCCATCTTGCTACTGACAGACACATTTAAGCCTTGGAGTCGTCCTACGGGAATGCTCCCCTTGGATGCCTGCATGGTTCATCTCCCACCTTCCAGGGTCTTCTCAGAGGACTTGTGGACCACACTGCTAACAATTACAACATGAGGGCTGAGTACTGCTGCAACACGCTTGCCTAACACGCTCAAGTCCTAAATTCAGTCTCCAACACTGAAAAAGAAGTCACAGCCTATGCCCTCATGCTACTCTGCCATCCCGAGACTATAAACCCCACTGCCATGCTGTTCTCTTTCCCATAGGATCGCCTGTCAGAGAAAACACCTGCTAAAATATGGATCTCAAATAAAGACAAAAGTAGTCACCGACATAATCCAAGGGGCTGGAACAGCTCCTGCCATATAGTTCATCCTCAGTAAATATCAATGAAGTGAATTAAATGGATGTCAGTTCACACACAAACTCCTAAAAAGTCATTATCACACACATGCACACGGACATATGCACACACACGTGCATATGTTTCTGTGGAATAACAGAGAACCAATGGCACGTGGCTATGGTTCCAGTGCTCAGTAAGCGAGGCAGAGGAGCTGTAGGAAGTTTCAGGACAGCCTGGGTGATAAAGCAAGCACTAGGCTAGCCAAGGAAACACAGCAAGATCTTGTCAGAGAAAAAGGAAAATTTTAATTGTAGACCACAGAGCTGTCAAGTCAAAACTTTGTGCAAAAGGAACACGACTCCAAGTCTATTCCATGCTTTCCAATCTCCTCAGTTCTCATGGTTTGCAAGGATAGAAGGACAAAGAGACAAACCAGGGATCTGCAACTGTAGTGACACTATACTGCAGAGGGCTGGGACCATGAGAAGGTGTGGTTAATGGCTGAGACACTACTGGTACGCCCAACTGCACGGGGCATGGAAGTGCAAAGAAAGCAAGTCATGTCTCTCTGCAAGGGAAATGTGAGGCCCAAGCCTGAACCAAAGGCCTCACAGAGAGGAAACATTCCATCACACACACACACACACACACACACACACACACACACACACACACGCACTCGAGGGTACACACACCAGTACCAGGAGCAGCAACAATACTAGGCATTCTTGGAGCTTTCCTCCCAATGAACATATGACGCTAAAGGAAAAGCATACGGGCTTTTTCTAACCTAATTATTTCTTAAGGGAAATAATACAAACAATTAACTCGGGAATAACAGATTTTGGAAAGAGTGTTTGTTGAAAACTGTTAGAAATCTAGGAACACATGGTTGATTGATTAAGTGTTGAAATATTTATTAAATATGAGAATCCACTGCAAAGAAATGGAACTGATCCAGCTAAGCTGAAGGCTTCATCCAACAAGGGCCCAGAGTCCTGTCGATCAGAACCTGAGCTGAGGAATGAAGATCACCCACAAATGTTCCTGTGACAAGAACCAGGGAGCCCCACCCCCTAAAGAGGAAAAATAGCACACTGAAAATGACTACAAACTTACTAAAAGCTATGTTTTTTAAAAAGATGAAATTATACATTTAAAAGGGGAAATTTTATGGTACAGGAATTGTTTCACAACAAAGTTATTAATTAGAATAAACAAACGAATAAATAAATAAATAAATTACTGGAAAAAAAAAAAACTCCAGGGACTGGAGCAGCATGCAGTAGCAGGGCCCGGGTCCCCCCCACCCTACCCCCACCATAAAATCACCATAACGTATCATGGCCAGGGGTTTCAGGAAATGTGAAATAGAATGTGGAAAAACAAAAAGCATCCTATCACATGTAGCAAAGTAATTGTTTTACAACACACGTTCTGCTCTGTGACATGCTCATATTTCCACGTGTGCACACGCAATCTTTCACGCAGATATTCATAGCATTGCTACTCATAATGTAAGACTTTAATTAACAGAAATGTTTACCAAGACAATGAATAAGTAATTGGATATTACTCAGCAATAAGAAGGAATGAAGTACACAGGCTATAACACGGATCAGTGCTGAAAACATCATGCTACGTGAAAGAAGTGAAGATTATTTGAAGCATCTAGAATAGTCAAATCTACAGAAACAAAAAGCTGTTTTTTAAAAAGGGGCCAATGAGCCAGCTCGGTGGGAAAGGTGCTTGCCACCAAGGCTGATGACCTGAGTCTGATCCTCCGGACCCACATGGTGGAAGAAGAGAATTGATCCTCTGACCTCCACAGGTACGCCATGGCACACATGTGCCTACACAACTCTAAATAAACAGAATGCAAATATATATATATATATATGAATTCCTCTGTTTCTGAGATTATCAAAGGTTACCTGAAGTCATAAAGATAGCTAAGGAGTTTAGTTCTTCAGAATGATGTTTGAACTGCTGCATCCTTTAATATGAGAACAAATCCTGAGTGTCTCTTCCACTTTAACCTTATTTTCAGATCCTCCATTCACACTACACTATAAATACATGAAACTATTTAAACTAAAGTATTGTCCTCTATGGTTTTTTTTCCAGAATTAAATTAGTATGTGCAGCTCTTTAAGAAACATGGAGATCTCCTGGTGTACCATGTGGGTAACCACCTCATATATTTAAAAATATTAACACATCTTATATTAAGGATATATATATATATATCCTTAATATAAACTATATCCTTAATATTAAAGTAAGTTAGGCCATAATGGTGGTTCATACCTGTAATCCTGGGATGTGAGGGGTAGAGACAAGGACAAGAAACTTGAGAGAGTTCAAGACTAGTCTGAGCTATATGGCGAGATTTACAAAAATAAAAGGGAGTTGGGGAGATATAGTGATGGCTCAGAAAGTCAAGGTGCTTGCCCCCAAGCCTGGTGACCCCTGTGCTATCCCTGAGACCAACATAATGGAAGAAGAGAACTGACTCCCACAAGTTTTCCTCTGACCTCTACACATTCACATGTTTGTACACACACACATACACACATCAATTAATTAATTAAATGTTCTTTAAAAGTCTATTTCATAGTTAATAAAGAGTTAATTTATGTATTACTACTAAATTTCATAATATGTCTGCATCTTATACCTATCTGAACTACTTAATTGCATATAATTAATGTTAAAGCATATAACTAACTAGTATTAAATAATACATTTTTATAAAACAAAGAGAGATTAGAAAAAGTTAAAACAAAATATTAAAACAGGAATTATCAGAAGCTTAGCTCCAAGGAAAAAATTAAGTATGGCCTTAGTTTAAAATCGCAGTTAAAAATTAAAGAATAACTAAGTACTCAGGGAAATTTTTACCTGAATATGTCACATAAACTCAAATCTATCAAAAATGCTATATGACACTCTTGCAAAAAACGCACATCATTGCCTCAAAGACAACTCTGCTCCTGGCAGCAAATGACAAAGTCTGGGGAATAAATGCAGCCACAAAGGTTAAATAGGTTGGATTTATTTTCGCTAGGAGAGGCAGGGCTATAAACGGACAGGAGTGATCGTGTCATGGTGATTAAAGTGTCCATGAGACAGCAAGACAGCTTTCTGTGGTGGAGTGTCAGCAGACTCACAACAGTCCAAGTCCCTGCTACCTCCTCTCTCTCCCGCCCCCTCAGCACCGCGGCTCTGACTTTTCTCAAGCTCTGCCTTGGGGTCCAGGCAAGAAGAACTCTGATTTCAGTGCACAGGTCAGCACTGAGGAACGGAATGGATGCTTTGATACACACAATGAAGAAAATGAATGAGAGCCAACTTAAGTGGAATCTAAGATAAAAGTACCTGGGGGAGAGGCGTCACACAAGATACTGTTGATCAATATTAGTGAAATGAAGAGCTTGTTGATCTATAACACATTTCCAAAGCCCCAAAATAAGTAAAGTCCAGTGGTGAATGGCACCAACACTGAATACAAGCAACCTTCCAGAGGCCTATGTTTATTTTAGTTGCTAAGAGAAAGAGAGGTGCTTGTGAGAAAGAGGAGGAAAGACAATCCACCAAAGGTTACAGAGAAGCATTTCCTGGGTTCACAGGAAAATGATGAACAGGAGAGTAGTGGAGCTTACAGACAGGTAACCATGAAAGAGATGAAAGGCATTATTAACCAGGGAAAAGCCCAGAAACACCAACAGAGTCCTCATAATGCACGGCATCCACACTCCTCTGCTGAGTGCTTGTTACATGACTGTCCCCACTCAGTGCTGGGAAGGAATACAATAGAACAAAGGTGCAGGCCTCTGCCCTATGCTTTTCTATGCATTTAAGCTAAAATAAAATATTTTCACCCCACTCAACCCATACAACTGCAAACTTCAAGATTTCATCACTGGAACATTTGAACTCATTTATCAATGCTCTCAACTATGTTTCATACTAAACTAATTCAGCTACAAATTAATAGAGCTTCATTGACTGAGAGAACATTGCCTGTGCAGGATCATCCAGAATACAAGAACACTGATAATCTAACCTCAGAAATTCAATTACACGAGAATTCTTAACTATCTCAACGGCAGTGTGTTTGCCGGTTTTTACCTCATAGCTCCATGACAGTCGAGAACATTTGCTCTACACTGTGTTTAAAACAGTCTTAGCTCTAGTGACTCGCCCAGTCAGAAATGGGAACTGTAGTGAGAGCAATAAACACATCGTGGATTTCCACCACATTCTACCCAATCAATAGCTGTCTAACTTAAAGGCATTTTTATTGAGACAATAAAGAAGAGAACGCAATGATCTATTTACAGTTAAGCCAGAAACAGGATCACAAATGTAGTAAATGCTGGTTTGGGTCCAGAATTCAAACTTTTATCATCTTTAAGTTCCTACCAACATCAATAAAAAAATTCTTCCTAAGAACAATGACTTAATTATTCAGCACACTGGCAACTCTGAAAATGAGTTGTTTAACATGCCCATTGTCCTTATTAAACACTTTCTAAAGTTTTCTGCAACACATTTCAAAGTACTAACTTCAGCTAAGCCACAGGAAACACCAAAATCTTATAAACAACTCAGTACATATGAAAAACAATTAAGAAAAATTATTCAGCTCAATGACTGTTTACCTTCCAAACTCAAGTTTACACAGACTCATTCACTGAACATTCAATTAACAAGCATCACATGTCACTCAACATGAACTATGACTCGTTTTATACAAATTAGCTATGACTTTTAGAGAATAAAAAAAAAAAATGCCTGCATGAGTTAGGAAATCAGCTGTGAACTAGTGACATCTCCTGACCCAGGCGGGGCCCATTGCGACAGTCTCCATCACATCATGGGGAGAAGCACGGACGGCTTAGACACGGGCCGCTTAGGCCCCTCTCTCACAAACCTGAGGAACTTGAAGAAGACCAACCAAGAATAAAAAGAAAGAGGAGAGGAAAGGAAAAGAAGGAAGCAACCCACGAGGAAGGAGGAAGGGCATGGGGTAGGACAGAATTGTTCCGGCTGAACCCCAAACTCGGTCCTCATCGGGAACAGAAGCACTCCCAGGGCCCATCTGGGCAACCTGGCTAAACACAGGCTCCTGTTTGTGGAACACAAACCTTAGAATCAAAATTAAGGTCAGTCACTGAAAACCCCATCAGACTCTTCCAGACAGCCCTGTCCAAGCCGAGCCAGGAGGATGCTGGGCCGTTCTAGGGCAATGGGCCCTCCTCTGTAGTGGATCTGTGATTTCCCTGAGCCCCGCCTTCTCCCCCGACCCCTACTCAAAGTCCTCTCCTGCTCACACTTGGATGATCCCGGGTCACTGTTTTAGTCAGCTCTCTCCCTTCCTATTCCTCCAGGCTACCCTATCTTAATAAAGCCAGACTATGCACAGCCTTGGCTGTCACTTGGACCTGCTGACATCCACAATTGCGTTTCTAACAGAACCCTGGCAGGACACTCTGAGTGCATCAAAAACACACCAGGGAACTGAAGGAAATCTGCAGAACCAGGTTATATGAAGGAGCGACTCCTCTCCAGCATCCAAGGAAAAGAGAAACTGTGTTGAGAAAACCACTAGTCATCAGTTGGAACTGTCCACCAGCTCAGCCCCAGCGTGCTAATCTTGCCAGTGGAGGAGACTAGCCTACCTCATGAGCAAATGGAGGAAAAAAATAGACCAGAAACCAACAACTAGTGATAAAGCTATCCGCACCGGGCAGTGCCAAACTGAGGGGCGAGCCAATAAAACTGCCAGCCCGAAGTTCTGCTGCCATGGGTAAGTCATCATAAAAGCACCTGTGAAGAAGAGCTCTGCAGCCCCGGTCCAGAAAACCATCCTCCAGTCGTCACGGTTATCTAGTGAGCTTTATTCGAAACAACACAAGCAAAGAGGAAACAACAGAAGTGAAGGGAAGAGGTAGCTTCCACTAAGAGGTAAAAATGCCCTGGCACAGCACTAAGTTTATAAAAGGAGGAGAAATATACTTATTTAACCTGCTCATTTGTATGACTCTGACAACCTCTTACACAAACAACAAATAGATTCCGGGGAATGACTAAATTCTAAACTCTCTCTCTTTCCGATTGGAACTGCTGGTATTTCTGGATCATGATACAGAATTTTTAATTTTATTTTCAAAATCCAGTTATATATAATAGTTTGCCTTGGATAAGATAAAACAGATTTTTATCTTAAAAGAAATTAAATCAGGAGTAAAGGGCAGTGGAAGTCTAAAATCAGTTTTGATGTTAAGTATTTTTTAAATACATGTAACGTTTAATTACATGTAAAATAATTACAAGTTATCCAGACAGATCAATAAACATCAGGAGTTTTTTAAAGAAATGATGTTGGTATATTTTAAAACAGATAAATGAGAAATCCATAATAAATTAGTAGCAAAAACTTTGTAAAAGACTACTTTACTGTTTTTAACATTTCCTTTCAGAAATATTTTCCCATTCCTACCCCTTTATTAAGCTATATGGCCATGGGAAAGCCTACAAAGTGTGTATAATAGTATCTACCTCATCATTAAAAATAATGAATATAAATCAGTCATCACAGTGCTTAGGGTACACGACACATGTTTGGAAAAATGAATTTCTATATTTTCAACTCTTATTTTTTATCCAAATTTTTTTCATTCTAGTACTTTTATTGCCAAAATAAACACATCTAACCAGATGTTCACAGAACTTATCATCCTGGTTATTATTTATCTGTTTTACCTGAATGATTTGACATTTGGGACCCTTAAGCTACTGGTACTATAACTGTACCTTTTCTTTTTGTGGGGGTTATATGGATACAGATCTGTGTTTAGCATTTAATATCTCTGTCAGCAAAGCTCTGGCTACAAAGTGTATATAATTTTGATGTTGAGTGCTGTATACTAAGAAATGGATTTACAATGAAAGAATATAATCATCAGTACAATATGTACAGACACCTCCCTCAAGAGCTGCTTTTGGATGTCAATGTCTCCCATATATTCCACTATTTATTAAGATAGTAAAATTGAAGAATTTCTACTGTGTTCAGCAAGCTTCTTCACTGTAGTACACTTTAAATATAAACACAGGCATTTTTGATGCACTAAAAGAAAAGTGTAAGTCCAATAGGGAAAATAAAAGAAACCTTTGACTCCAATGCCAAAGGACATCCAAATGTCTTGAATGCCATCTAAAGTGAGTATTCAGCCAGTGCAGTGGAGGTAAAGTTTCCAAGTTCAAATCCCCTCTTAGCTTCTTTAAAGATGACAAGTTATGACCTCCCCCTGGACTTCTGTGAAGGTAATGTACATCAGGCACTAAGAAGTTAATCTGATGCATAAAAGTAACCACAAAATTACCAAATATTAACTATCTTACTGTATAGCATTTGTGTACACTGACGGCCTTTTTCTGCTTCCTCTTCCTCCTGTGTCCCACTGTTCTCCCCAGGCTCTGCTTTTCCCCTCCATCCTACTTGGATGAGCATCTGCTTCCCCTGTGATAAATGTGGCCCGGACACACTCACTGCAGCTGTGAAGTGATGCCCGTGTTACACATTCCTTCCTCAGTGAGTCAGGAGAAAAAGAGCAGCTCTCTCTCTAAAATGGGCTCTAGAACAATCAAAAGAACACTTGGCATGTTTTTGCAGTATGAGAAAGCAAATAAAACTAAGAACATTCTTTACAAACCCATAAGCTCTTATAATCATTCATGCTTGCTCTCAGTATAGCTGTGAAGAAATTACCAAAAACTGGCTCCACTGTGCACAGTAAGGTAATTTTGTGGAATTTCATAGATAACTATATGTATATCTGAGTATATACACACACACAACTATACATATACACATTGGGATATCAAAGATAAGAAACAGTAATGCCTGAAATAGGTCTCTTCTGTCATCTAGGATCCTATTACTACATTTATAAAAGATTTACAGGAAAGCCTGCAAGATGGCTCAGTGAATACTGATGCTTGCTGCCAAGCCCGGTGACCTGAGTTCATTTCCAGGAATGTACATGGAGAAAGGAGAGAAATGACTCCTGTATGTTGTCCTTTGACCTCCACACGTGTGCTGTGATATCCATATGTGTGTACACACACACACACACACACACACACACACAAGATAGGTAGAGAGAGATGATAGATAGATAGATAGATAGATAGATAGATGATAGATAGACAGAGAGAGAGAGAGAGACAGATGAAAGATATAAAATTAAAAGAAGCTTATTTTTAAATACTTAAGGAATATTACAATTTTTATTTTTACTTTATTCACTTGTCACAAAAATTGGTAGGTTACAAAAACGCACTGTGAAACATCTCTTTCCTGCTGCTTATAGCCTAACTTCATTAATATTGAGCTGCTTAGTTTAGCAAAAGAGATCTGTGCTATCCTGGCAAACTACACTCAAAACGCTGTAATTCCTAGGAGCCCTTTTCCCCTGGGGAAGTTGTACTGCAGACAACTGACTGTCAGGCTGACCTGATGCTCCCAGATGAAGCAGCACAATTTTAAGGACCGCTCACCCATCCTAAAGCACATATATAAAGATTCGCAAAACCAGAGCACATCTTTTGCAGCCACCCTGCCTTCATTTTGCTTTTTGCCCCACTCACTGGCAGTTAGCAAACTGTGGAACTACAGACCCACATCCTTATTGCCACATGACATTTCCTTAAAAATCTGTAGAAGACCAGATGAGAAAAAGCAGATCTTTTACCGGCTGACAACAAACACTTCTGATAGAAGAAATTATGTTGTATGCAGAAATACAAAACTACTTGGTATAAAATAAATAACAGAGTTTATAGGTAACTATGTAAAAGAATAAGTTATCAGCTAACCCATTTCTGATGCTATAGTAAATTTATGATGCTTAGCTGGCAAAAGAGCAATCATTAATAAGCATATTCTAAATAACAACTACAGGGTTATCAATATTAAACCATCAGTAAAAACCAGTAGATGATACCTTACATAAATTGGTGAAAAAAAATACGTTTTACCTTACTATTCACAAACACACAATTCTTTTAGCATATACTGTCAGGACAGAAGGAAAAAAAAGACTCAATATTTTGAATATCCTAGGGCTATTTTCCAAGCTTGGAACTATTTCATATTTGACAACCTCAAAGACAGCAAGGTTACCCACAATCAACTATGATTATGTTGACTATAATTTCTAGTGTTTTATGGCATGATAAGCTTCTGCGTGGATGGATCCTGCCACTTACAATATGAATTAGCATGCAATGGAGTAACTTAACTCATCATACAACAAACAAAAACTTCACAATATGGAATTGTATCAACAAAGTCACCATTTCACACTAAACTGTCATCATTCCAACAGGACCAAAACAAAGTTTCTCCTATAACAAAAGCTTTCGATTCCCATTTATGGATGAAAGCTGAAACAAGTTCACATCAATAATAAAAGAAGCCTAGTACTTACCTAGTCTTTGTGGGCTTAAAGAACGGAACCATTTAAGACTACATAGGTGACTTATCTTCCCTCAGTCAGTTACTTGAGCTTGTCAGGTAAGAGGTCATTTCTGAACTAATTTAAGGGGCCAATAAGGTCTGTCTTACTAAGGCTATTCAGTTTCCTTGCATTATGTAAAACCTGAGTAATTTGTAACTTCAGGGAATGTGTTAAATTCAGGTCATTAGGGCATCATTTGCATTCAAATGATGTCATAAAATCTCTAAACAGTCTTCCAGCTGCCCAAGGGAGGTGCTGTTACTTAACAGACTCTTGGAGACTCAGTGTATGCCCAGCATTGATCTGGGTGCTCTGTAAATGCCGCTCAGGCAAAGTGTAGTCAGTATGTTTGGGAGCTTAGTCCTGCGAAGCTTAATGATATGAACGGGCATTTATCAGTGAATAAAAATGACTAATTAAGCCTGCTCACTCTTAGGAATTACAATGATTCTTCTGGGACGCTAGGACTATAACATAGGATCATGAATTTAGCCAGCTAATCCTCCTTGCTGAAATGCTTACACAGCCTGCTGAACCAAGTCCCAACTCCTCAGAAAGTCAAAACCTTGCTGCAGCATCTAGAAGCTATACTCTCTTCACTCTAGTCCCTAAAAATTTCATCTGCAGTTAACAAAGACAAGTCCTGACTTCCACGTGCCTCCATATCTGCTGTCCCCTCTGCTGGACATACCCATTCCCTCTCTGTAATCTGGCCAATTCTTTAACTTAGTCTCCAAACACAGATCAGACAGCACCCCCTGGGAGAGCCCACTGACTGCTCGAGGGGTTAAGTGCTGGGCTTTCTGCTTCCACAGCAGTCTGTAATCACCTCAAGACTGAAGGACAAGGAGTAATTGTTCATCCACTCATTCATTCTCCCAGTTGTCTGTAAACCCCTTAAAGGCTAGAACTGTGTCTTTTATCTCTAAATCCCCATGGCCTTGACTTATTTTAACATGCTAAATAGCAAGAGCTCCAGTGAATAAAATCCTTTTAATGAGTCAAGAAATGAATTACACACACACACACACACACACACACACCCCTTATGAGCTTACAGGAAAAAAAAAGCATCCAGATGTTATTTCTGAAAGACAATGGGAGTTCCTAAAATGGGTACTTACAATGCCAAAAGTTAAGAGCTATATAAAAATCAAAATATTTTCAGGTTAAATTACAGCTCTCTGGAAACCAGTAACGCCTAATGGACACGAAAACTCCTTAGTTTCCTTACTGTAGGAATGTCGGGTATATGGCAATGAGTAGGTCTTTGTGATTCTGTCAGTTCTCTATGCTGTCCTACTGTAATTTAAGGATTCTGGTTAAGTACACTGACTTCCTAGCTGATGCAGACATCAAGATACACTATTTGCACCTTTAGATACCAAGGATAATTTGTCACAGTTATAAATAGTATTTATAACTTCCACTTCTGACTTGAATTAATAATCTATGCACGCTGTTTAATCTAAATTCTACCAAGTCATTTATGTCCCATCAAACAATAGTCTCATTCTCCCAACTGTGAAGTTTACTTCAGAAGGGCCTATGGTATCTTCTGCCCCGAGTGGAGAGGACTATACGAGTCCAAACATCTCAGAAGTGGTATTCTAAAAACACCGAGAGAAAAAAAAATAGTCTGTCTTTCAAAATTAGTGGCCTTTCACCAGCACAGAGGAGTAGGCACTGGGGTCATGATGACATGAGACAGAGACCCCGAGTTCCAGGGTCTGCTCCTTCACTCTCCTCCTGCATCTCTGATTCTGTCTGTCCTTCCTTTCCTTTCCCACTAAGACTCTGGGACTTGTTTTAACACACTGCCTACATCAGCAAAATCCAGACCATGGAAAACTCTAGAGAATGAAAGACCTCACGTCTTAATAAATAAATTACAAGGAAAATTAAAAATAAAAAATAAAGGCATGGGTGGAAGAAACCATACACTAAAATAGACTTAAATAAACTAAGCATGCACTTTATTTCAGTTCTGGCTCAAAATGAGGAAAAAAATGCATAATAACTATACACATGTAAGCATATTTTTGAGACAAGTAAAAGTTTTTGAAAGAATGGGTGCTTTATAGTATTAAGGAATTAATCTTATTTTTAACATGGCAATTCAGGGTTACATTTTTAAAGATAACTACTGAACATTTTAATAAATGATACATCATTTGCATCAAAGTGATACAGAAAGAGGAAGAAGAAGAGCAGGAGACAGTCAAAAGCAAGACAGACTGTAAGTTACCAGTCACTGAAGCGAGAACCCATTACAATCCTGTCTAGTTCGTGTGTGTCTGGATTTCTTTTTTAATAAAAGGCTATAAACGAGCATCAGACTATTCCTTCACAGGAATAATGTTTATTACTGAGAAATAAGACACAAGTGCCCTGCTTATGTAGTTTTTCCAGGGAAACAAGTCAAAATAAGAAGAGACCTGTTTGCAGCTGCCAAACATTAATTCGGATAACAAAATCCTTCATTAAGGGATGGGCATACAAAGTTTTCTACTACAATCATCTAACTTCAATGGATACTACAAGTAACCCTGAATCTCTGCCTAGGTCAAAACTGTAACGGAGCCAGTTATTTGGCTGCAAATACAGACAAACATTTTTCAGTCTTTATATAGCTCACACACGTGAATAACTGAGTACATTAGCACATTACAGCTATGTTAGTGTCGAGTGTATTTATGATGTGAAAATGTCCAGCTTATCTTCAGGAAAGTTTACAACCATTTCCAACTACATGCGCTTCAGATGTCCTGCAGATCAATGAACTGTCAGGCTCATTGATCATGCAACCAGAAAAACACTTACATGGGCCCAAAAATATTTGCTAGAATTAGCCAGTAACTTCAAAATGATTTTCAATCATATCTATGGATGTTTGGTATTGATTTAAATGCAGGTACATTAGTTTGATTAATTTAATGAGATAAATTAGTTGTTTTTTTTTTTTAAGAAAGTAAGTGCTCAATAACAATACAGCCCCTAATTACAAAGGTAAAAAGGTAGGAAGGACCGGTTTATGGAAGTCAGGAGTGAACGGGTATATCCCTGTTGTTCACAAATTTAAGTGGGCAGAGGATTTTGCAACGTAGTTTATTTTTGTTTGGGTTTCTTAGGGATGCCTAGTTTCCTTCTCCTCCCTTCTTTCTTCTTATCTTGTGTTATAAAGCCTTCTCTCAGAGTTAAAACAACGACGATGATGATGCAATCCTACCCAAACACAATGTCCTCCTACCTCCTGCAGTTTTTGCTTGACTAAGGAGATAGGGTCTCCGCCTCTCGCCTCTCGCTCAAGTTACTGGGCTACTAGGAGTATGCAGGCCATCCCCTCCTACCCCCGCTTCTGCAAAACCCCGGGCCTGTGCTTCTTTGGGTTCCTTTTTTCTCTGTCTCCTTTTCTCCTCCTCCTTGCACCAGGAGCATCATGCATGAGTCGCATTAGGACGGTGCTCTTTTCACCCTGTACACCGCGTCTCCAAGGCAACCCTAAGCAAACGTGGGGTCGTGGGGCTGCGCCACAGACCACCTCCCTCACCCCGCCGCTCACCTGCCGGCTGCCAGGGTGGCCCCGCACCCGTGTGTTGAGCCGGTCGTGCCAAGTTTCGTCCTCGCCGCCCAAGCGGTAGATGAGGCGCAGTGGCACGGTGCTCTGGCGCTCCAGGAAGCGGTTTTCGTCCGCCCTCTCCAGCTCCCTCAGTGAGGCGTCTCCTAGCAGGCAGGCAGGAGGGCAGGAGGAGTAGAGAGAAACGGCAAATAATAATAATAACAACAATAATAATAATAACAATAATTACCCTGACCCACAGTCCTCCACCCTGTATCTCCCCTACGAAAATTCCCCCGCCTCCTCCCTCCCGGACCCATCTGGGAAGGACGCAGAGACACCAGCTGGAGAGCTCTGGACCAGCTCATCCAAGAGCATCCCCAGGCCCAGAAACAGGGCACCCCTTTCCCATTCTCCCCATTCTCCTCTTCTTCAAGAGGGGAAAAAAAAAGGCATTTGACCCCAGATTGCTGAGGCATCCTCGAGCCCACACGCGTTTGCTCCTTTCTCACTGCCCTTCAAAAAATAAAAATAAAAAAAAAAAACCCGCGCACTGTGAAAACGCGGATGCGGCTTTTCGGGGGGCCTCGGGGCTCCAAAGAGTCCTAGCAGCCCGGGCAGCTGCGAACTTACCTGCCGGACCGCAGCTTGCCAGGGGGCAGGTCCCCAAGGCGCAGAGCAGCCAGAAGGACGCGGCCGCCGCTGCCTGCATGGTGGCGGCGCTCAGCTGCTCGTGCCCCGGCCGCGGGCTCCGGTTCCCCGCCGCCC
>CABHPQ010166618.1:30069-48795 GCA_902168405.1 Peromyscus aztecus
CCCCCCCCCCCAACCCCGCGCCGCACCCGGCCGCGCGCACCAGAGTAGCTGGGAAATGTAGTTCCCTCCCCGCATCTCGCTGGTCTCCACAGCGACGCGACGGTCGCCACCCGGAGAATTCAGACCCCAGGAAGGAAAAGCGCACAGGAGAGGTGAGGGACACCACCTGCATGGTTGCAGCAGCGGGAATTCGCCCCCAGCGTCTGCAAAGAGCCGCATTGTTGCTCACGAGTCACCAAGGGACCATGCCCTGCGTGCTTGGCAAGTCAATTATTCCACAGATACAGATCCTACTATGTGCCAGGTGGTTACAATGATAAAAGACCTGGGTGTGCGCCACCCGCTCTCAGATGCAATTAAGAAAGGCTGTTTGGGTAAGAATTTGAGCAAAGGGGGAGGGCCCGTAAATGTTTTTATTTCTGTATTTTGCAGTGCAGGTGTGTCTGTGCACCATGCGTGTGCAGTACTGTTGGCAGCCAGAAGAGAGTCTTAGGTTCTTAGGACTGGAGTTACAGAAGTGTTGTGTGTGTTCTGGGGATCCAACCCATGTCCTCTTGTTAACCTCTGAACCATGCTCCATCCGCAAGCCATTTTTTTTTTAAGTGGCTTTTAATTTCATTTTATTTTGGACACCGAGAGGAGGGCCATTAACCCAACTCTAGGAGAATCTGAAGACATATCCCAGAGGTCCGGGGGTGGGGGGGCATTCGAAGTGTGATTGAGCCCGATTCTCGGTGGTTTGTTTGCTTCCTCCAATATCTGTACAGGTAACAGAGAGGGGAACTGTACTTTCTCAGGCTGTCCTACCCCACCCCATTGCAAATGGTAGAGACTCACCGGAATAAAAATAGTAATAACATAATTGTTAACATAATTAGCACTTGCACTTTACAGATTTTTGAGATTCACATACGCTGGCATTTGAGCCTCAGGTCAAAAATTTAAACAGAAGAAAAGAGAAAACTAAGAATTAGAGCAAGTAGGCTTCTTCCCAGGGATGGTTCAACATATGTAAATCAATAAATGTAATACACCATATAAACAAGCTGAAAGACAAAAACACATGATCATCTCATCAGATATAGATAAGGCCTTTGACAAAATCCTGCAACCCTTTGTGGTAAGAGTCCTGGAGAGATTAGGGATACCAGGGACATATGTAAACATAATAAAGGCAATTTACAGCAAGCCTATGGCCAACATCAAATTAAATGGAGAAAAACTCAAAGCAATTCCACTAAAACAGAAACAAGGCAAGGCTGTCCACTCTCTCCATACTTGAAGTCTCAGCCTGAGCAATAGACACCTGAAGGAGATCGGGGGTACAAACTAGAAAGGAAGAAGTCAAAGAATCTTTATTGGAGCATGATGCGATAGTATACATAAGTGACCCTAAAAATTCCACCAGGGAACTCCTACAGCTGATAAACACTTTCAGGAAAGAGCTGGATACAAAATTAACTCCAAAAAAAAAAAAAAAAAAAAAAAAAACAGTAGCCTTATCAAACATAAACATCGAACAGGCTGAGAAAGAAATCAGGGAAACAATACCTTTCACAACAGCCTAAAATACTAGAAAATATCTTGGGGTTACTCTAACCAAGCAAGTAAAAGAAAGACTTGCATGATAAAAACATTAAGTCATTGAAGAAAGAAATTGAGGAAGATATCTGAAGTTGGAAAGATCTCCCAAGCTCATGGATTAGTAGGACTAATACAGTAAAAATGGCCATCCTACCAAAAGCAATCTACAGATTCAATCCCCATCAAAATCACAACACAATTCTTCACAGATCTTGAAAGGAAAATCTTCAGCTTCAGATGGAAACATAAAAAAAAAAAGCAAGATAGCAAAACTGCATAACCAAACACGTGCTAGAGATATCACCATCCCTGATCTCAAATTGTACTACAGAGCTATAGTAATAAAAACAGCATGGTTTGGGTACAAAAACAGACATGTTAATGAATGCAATCAAACTGAAGACCCACACACCTATAAACACCTGATTTTCTTTTTATTACACACTGGACAAAATGGCAGCATCTTCAACGAATGGTGCTGGTCAAATAGAAGGCATATTTTTGGGAACTACATGTCATGAAGCATATTGGAATTTCAAAAATGTTTAAGTCTTCCAATCAGTGAGATAGTTAAGAGTCTTATGTGGCATACGGTTGTCTATAGCTTAAACAAGATTTCAAGGGTCCATTAGACTTCAATACACAGTATTCTGTAATGACTACAGTAAGAGAGAATTAGGGCCCGAGTAGAAGAGTGTGTTCTGTGTTCTCCACACCATGACCCCCATTCCCAATCTGGTTCTCTTATCTGAAAGAATGAGTTGTGTAAGCTTTGTAAGTATTACATCGCTCCCAGTAGCATGCTTACTTTTCGCTTTTTTAGGACTTTTGGAATATGTTAAGTCATTTCAAAAGCTGAAGTTTGATGTAACAAAAATTTAAATACTTTTTCAAAGGTTTGTCCTAGCTTGTGTTGCCAAAGCAATAATAGTATAGACCGGGTAACTTAAGTAACAAACATTTAAGGACCTAAGATGTAACTCAGTCCTGGATTTGACCATTAGCACCACAAAGCAAAACACAAGAACAGTGAAACATCTGTCACAGTGCTGGGGGTCAGAAAGCAAGGACGGATGACACTGAAGATCTGGTGTCAGGTAAGGAAGGGCCACTTCCCGACCCACGGAAAGCAGCCGCCCCGTCCTTGTCCTTGCGAGATACAAACAGAGCATTCCTGTTCTCCCCCACATCTCTCTTTTATAACACAGACATTAATCCAATCATTGAGGCTTCGCCCTCATGACCTAATTATTTCTCAAGGCCCCATCTTCAAATACCGTCATAGTGGGGCTTTAATACATAAATTTTAGAGTGATACAGTCAGTTATTAGTGGAGGCAAAAATATCTCACTCATCAGACTTATGCGTCTGAATTGCTAGAAGCCTGACATGTATAAGAAAACACTAATAAATGACAAATTATGTTTTCATGGATATATATGCAAGTTTTAAATTTTTGTGTGTATGTGTGTACATCATGGGCACATGTATGTGTGCATGTGTACATACAAGCTCGTAGAAGCCTGACTTTGAACTTCTGCTATTCCTGCCTCCTTCTCCTGAGGGCTGGGGTTATAGGTCATTATACCATCTCTTCATGTATGTTCGAGTGGAGAAGTCCCTAAGAGGAAAAATGAAAATTTTGTTGTTTAAAATTTTTATAAACTTTTAAGTATATGTGTGTAAAGATGACCACTTGGGATTGGATAATACATCAGAGTTCTCATCCCTAGAGAAGACTGATTCTCTTCCTCTTAACGGTCAATAGTTGCCTGTGGCTCTTCACCTAGGGGGACTCAATGTACTCGGCAGATTGTACTTATACATATATGTGTGTGTGTGTGTAACAATAATAATAAAAGAAGAAAACATCATGGATTTGAGTGGGACACACAGGAGGAACTGGAGTGGGGAGAGAGTTGCTTAGAAATGTTATAAATTCAGTACTCAAGTATGAAATTCTCAAAAATGTTTAAAATAAAATAATGACAAAAAGCTTATAAACTTTTGTCTTATTTTATTATGAATGAATATTATAAGAAAAGAGAAACACATAAATGTTTGTTTACATTAAAAAAAACTAAAATATTACAGCCTCTGTGACTTCCAAACCAGAAAAATAATTAAAGTGTGTTTGTATCAGAGGATGTTTATTTCCTGTGTGGCTCAGAACAAGCAGCAACAGTTGAGTATACCAAGACAGTAAGAAGATAATATACTTAATCAAATATATTTGTATTACATTAATTGTATTTAATTATATTAATTAATTACATTATAATCAACATATGTAATCAAAATATACAGAATTTCTCGGGATGCACTTTGGAAGGGCCAGGAAGGGCTCTCCAAATCTTTCTGAATGAGGGTGCTTCTAGGGTTACTTGCCTGTTTCATATGTCTATTTATTTTCTTAATTTATTTGCTTTTATTTTAATGTGTGTTGGCTTGCATGTCAGTATGTGCACTGTGTGCATGCCTGGTGCCCACAGAGGCAGAAGAGGGCTTTGGACCATCGGGAACTGGAGTTTCAGGCCATCATGGCTGCCATGCAGATGATGGGAAACAAACCTGGGTCCTCTGCAGAAGCAGCAACTGCTGAGCCATCTCTCCATCCCCCCTATTTTTATCTACTTGAATTAAACCAGAAATCACTAACACAAAGATAACTGGACCCATACCCACCAAAACAATTAAACAACACATTCTAATTAACAAATGTCTCAAAAGAAATATACTTTTAAAAAATGGAAGCAGCAGAAAAAAATTAAAGCAACAATCTATGAAATTGAAAACAGGGAATCAACCAGCTCCAAATTTGGCTCTTTAAAAAGACCAATAACTCTAATTAACATGGAGTCAAGTTAACTAATAAGAAGAGAAGACACAAATACTAATAGTAGAAATGAATGCTGGTCACATAGACATTAAAAAGATTGCAAAGGAATATTACAGACAGCATTAAAGACACTGTCTTAGTTAGGGTTTTATTGCTGTGAAGAGACACCATGACCAGGGCAACTCTTATAAAGGAAAACATTTCCCTGGGGCTTACTTACAGTTCAGAAGTTTAAGTCTTCATGGCAGAAAGCATGGCAATGTGCAGGCAGACATGATGCTGGAGAAGGAGCTGAGAGTTCTCCATCTAGATCCTCAGGCAGCAGAAGAGAATGTCATAGAAGACCTGGTTTAAGCAAAGCCCACCCCCTAGTGACGCATTTCCCTCAACAAAGCCACACGTACTCCAGCAAAGCCACACCTTCTAATAGTGCTGCTCCCTATGAGCCTATGGGGCACATTTTTATTCAAACCAACCACCACAGACACTGAATCCATAATAATGTCCTTTCAAAACACAGAGCTTACAGAGCCTTGGTACACTGAATGGCAAATTCTACCAAGCTTTAAAAGAAGAAATGGTAGCAAATTCTGTGACATTTCTTCTAGAAAATAGATTAACCATAAATGAGGTTAAGCATTGCCAGGGCACAAAAAAGAAAACATTATTGTTCTGGTGGAAACTCAACCTCAGCCCCTGGCACCCATATACCCAAAGAAACTGGAATGTTCTGGTAGATGCTTCACCTCAACTCCTCTCCCCATCTCTCTCTCTCCAAACTCTGCTCTGTCTTAAGCCTTAACACCACTCCTCCCCAGAGATGCTCAGACCACTCCCACAGGGTATTTAAACTACACCCCAGAAAATAGAAAGAGGGGTTTTTTGTTTGTTTGTTTGTTTGTTTGTTTGTTTTTGTCTCTCTTCCCTGTCTCCTCTCTGGGAGCTGGAAAATCACCTGGGAGCATTTTACCAATTAAACCATGGCTTTTTCTTAATTCTGTTTGATTTGGTCTGATTTGGATTGCTGAGTCTGTGGAGGGGCCTCAAACTTTTCAATTGTGAGAAAGAGAAACTATAGACCAGTATCTCTCATGAGCACAGACATAGAAAACCTCAGGAAGAAACTGGCAAATTGTGTTCAACAAAGCAAAAATAAAAAATTCAGTTGATAGAACGTTTACTCAGCATTCTCGAAACCTGGGTTTGACCCCTGCCCCACATAAACTAGACGTGTTGTTTGCCTGCCATCCCAGCACTCGGGACGCAGAGGTGGCAACACCAGACGTTTAAGATGGAGGCCAGACTGGGATCCATGAGATCCAGTCTCCACAAAAAGCAAGTAAAAAGTGGGACTTATTCTAGGTATGCAAAGCTGGTCGTATACATAAAAATTAATGTACTCTAGTCCAACAATAAGCTAAAGAGGAAAATAATATAAGCATATTAATAGATTAGTGAGATGACAAAAAATAATCGTTCATTGAGGAAAAAACTCTCACAAAACCAGAAAAAGGAAGAACTTGCTCGGCTTGATGAGAAGTAGCCATTAAAAGCATAAATCAAAACCGTACTTAACGGTGAAAACCAAGCGCTGTTCCTCTCAGATCAGGGACAAGGCTCTAATATGAAAGCTCACTCTTCTACTCCACGTGGGAGGAAAGCATAGCCTCGCTGAGACGTGGCCATAACACAAGCAGAAAATGAACACAGATGCCAACCTCATACCTTCAACAACAACAACAACGAGCTCTGAATGGATGAAGTACAATGTGAAAATAAAATAAAAACACCTGGAACATAAGAGGAGCAAAGCCAGCTAGCCTTAGCGTGACTGTGGCGTGTGAGACCCAGACCAAAAGCATGATCCACGATCATTGCCGTTAGAAACATCTGTGACACAGACACACTCAACGGCATCTTTGGAAGTCCTTTGTCTCCTATGTTTGGGTGGGTTTTTTTTTTTTAACCTTACAGATTCTTTCTTGTTTTCAGGGGACTCCTGTGTGCACAAACATGGGTGTCTCTGTGTCTTCATGGATATCTTGTGCTTTTTCTTTGGCTCTTTTTCTTCTGTTTTTGTCCTATCCTGGTTTATTTTTGTTTTATCGTATTATTATTCTTTAGATGCCTGTTTATTTTCCATTGAGAGACAGAAGGTGTGGATCCTGATAGAAAGGAAATGGGGAGAATCTTGGAGGAGTTGGAGGAGGGTAAACTGTAATCAGAATATGCTGTATGAAAAATATCTATTTTTAATAAAAGAAAAGAGACTTCTGTGATAGACATTGTCAAGAGAATAAAAAGATAAACTACAAACTGGGAGGAAACATCTCCAAAACACATTATCAGAAAAAGGCCTGGAAACTGAAACTGAACAAAGAACTTAAAATTCAAAAATAGGAAAGCCAGTTGACAGAGTGCTCGTCTGGCGTCCTTAAAGGACTGAACTACAAAAACGAGGCATGATGATACTCACCAGTAACACTGAGACTTGGGAGGGACAGGCAGGAGGACCAGAAGTTCAAGGTCATTCTGAACTGCATAGCGAATTTGAGGCCAGCCTGGGCTCATGAAATTCTGTCTCAAAACAAAAAGACTACCCCACTTAGGAATGAGAACAGTGAAATGTGATCCTAACATACCTGTAATTTCAATCCCAGCAGGGAATTGTGAGAGAGTTCCAGGCCAGCTTGGACTAAATAGCTTGTTTGTTTGTTTGGTTTTTTTTTTTTTTTTTTTGAGAGAGAGAGAGAGAGAGAGAGAGAGAGAGAGAGAGAGAGAGAGAGAGAGAGACTGATTTCCACACAGCCCAGGCTAGCCTCAAACTGTGATCCTCCTGCCTTCGGCCTTTTGAGTGATTACAGGCATGAGCCACCATGGGCAGGTTCTTCTTTTCTAATATGTAATATGAAATGAAACAGATTCCTTTAACTTTGCTTTAGCTGAATCCCACAAACTTTAACAAGTGCTGCTGCAAATTATCTTTAATTTTTCTGGTCTGTATTTATGAATAGCTAGGTTTCCATTTTTATCTGAGGATAGATTCTTACATGCTTTCTATTAAATTTTTTAACTTTCCTTTTATGGACCAGTATGTGTTCTATTTTGATGAATGTGGTGCTGAATTTTGAGGGTGCCTCATCAAGGGATCTTTGTGATTATAAAAAGGGAGCTACTGATTTAAATAGACTATTGAAACCAAGAGTACAGGATCTGGGGTGAATTTACTGATAGAATGGATTTTAGATGTATGTAAGAAATGGTGACTTATACCAAGTGAAACTAATGAAATAGCTCACCAAAAATTTCCTCATTTGAAATTTACCATTAAAGTCAATTGCTCCAAAGGAAAAACAGAGAGAAAGGAACCAGTCTGAGGAACCAAAGGACAGTAGGTCCAGTGATAAGCAAGTCTTGAGGTCTTGTTCAGTTTGCAGTGCAGTGACCATCGACTGGAAAAGAGTCCATGTCACTGGGGGCAGACCCTGTGGTACAGTTCAGATGTACATGCTAAGACCATCCCAACAGGCACATAGCTCCCTCAACTTCAGTAACTGTGCTCTGGGAAGACAAGAATGTCAACACTTGCTGGGCATGGTCTGAATGACCAATGATGCCTGGCATTTAAAGCAGCTGAAGAGTGGGAACATATAGGAGCAGTTAAACAGAGTAAGGTTAGCTCACAGGGAGTTTTATGCTGTTTGGTTTGTCTGTGAATTTATTATTAGGAGAGAAATGTAACCACTCATAATGTGTGTAGGGTAAGAACTCTTACAGAAGAAAAAGGAAAATAGTATTCTTTAAACGTCTCTACCCTTTAGCCAAGATAATAAATCAAAAGTAATATCTTCGGCTGAGGCAGCGGTGGTGGAGGAGGAGGAAACTAATGTCAGTGTTGTATATCTTCAAAACATACAGGGATGGCAAAACATACAGGCTATTCAGGTGCATCATTGAAAATGACAGGAGATCTGGATGTGGTGGTGACCACCTGCATCCTAGCTCTTTGGGCAGGAGAAGCAGGAGCACTGTTGCAATTTGAAGGTCAGTGGCAGGTCGGTCAGCGTGATCTACATAGCAGGTTTGAGACCAGCCAGGGCTATACTGAGACCTTGTCTCAAACAACAAAATAAAGCACAGTATTCCAGCACAAACCACATTAAGGGGTAGCCTTATTGTAACTGTAGTCAGTGTGAGATGTGTGTGATTCCTTTCACAGGGAAACATGATATCTATTGTACTGTGCACAGCCCTGAATTGGGGAAATACAGACTTTTCATCCCCATCAAAAGAAAAATCCGGAACTGTTTTCTTTCATTCACCAGGAAGAGATTACAGGAAAAAAAATTCATTTACCCCAGTGTTTCTTATTCTTCTTTACTTCATTATATTTATATTTTGAAGAGCTCTGACCCATCTAGATGCCCTGAAAAATACTGCATTAATCCATTACCTTGATTATATCATCCTTGCTTGACCAAGAATCAGGTTGCCCATTAAAAACAGTGATAATAAACATGTTTTCCAGAAAGTGAGAGTTTCAGGGCCTATTGTTACTGTGGTTAGAGTCATTCCAGAACATCCCATCCAAAGTAAATTACTGCACAACAAACCTTCCAAACACACAAAAGGAAGTATAGTGCCCTATACAGGCTTTCTTTTGGGCTGCCAACCAGCTCCCAAATAAAGACACAGAGACTTACTATTAGTTATGAATGCTCAGCCTTATCTTAGACTTGTCTCACTAGCTCTTATAACTTAACCTGTTTCTGTTCATCTACATTTTGCTGGGGCTTTTTACCTTTCTTTCATTCTATATGTCCTACTTTTCCTGCTTCTTCTATGTCTGGCTAGTTGATGGCTGCCTGGCTGGCCCCAGGAATCTCCCTCTCTTTCTCTCTCATTCTCTCTCCTCTCTCAAGCCTCTATTCCTCCTCCTACTTAATCTCTCTGCCCACCAACCCCACCTATCCCTCTACTGCCTAACTATTGGCCATTCATCTTTTTATTAGACCAATCAGGTGCCCTAGGCAGGCAAAGCAACACATCTTTACATCATTAAACAAATGCAGCACAAACAAATGTGACACACCTTTGCATAGTTAAAGTAATACTCCACAACAGTGCCCCGTGCAGTAAATTCCAACTGGGAACATTGAATTGGACCAATAAGAAAGACTACCATCTCTGAGTGAAGCCATCAAATAGAAAAGGCTTCTGTGTGGTGATATTGTGTTCCCCAAAATATTGTGCACCCTAATAAACTTATCTGGGGTCAGAGAACAAAACAGCCACTAGATATAGAGGCCAGAAAATGGTGGCACACACATTTAATCCTAGCATTCCAGAGGCAGAGATCCGTCTGGATCTCTGCGAGTTCAAATACTGGAAACAGGCATGCATGGCAACATGAGCCTTTAATCCCAGGAAGTGATGGCAGGAAGCAGAAAGGTATTTATGGGGTGAGGATGAGGAACTAGGCTGGTTAAGCTTTTAGACTTTTGAGCAGCAGTTCAGCTGAGATTCATTCTGGATGGGGACTCAGAGGCTTCCAGTCTGAGGAAATAGGATCAGCTGAGGAATTGGCAAGGTGAGGAAGCTGTGGCTTGTTCTGCTTCTCTGATCTTCCAGCATTCACCCCAATACCTGGCTGCAGGTTTGTTTTAATTAATAAGAACTTTTAAGATTCATGCTACACCTCTGCAGCCATATACCAGGTAGATTCAAAGGTTGTATGTGTCCAGGGGTAGAAAAAAAAATGTTAAGGTGTTATGGCAAGGGGCTAGAGCGATGGCTCAAGAGGGAAAGGCACTGGCTGCTTTTCCAGAGGACCTGAGTTAGATTCCCAGCCATATGTGGTGACTCAGGACTACCGTAATTCTAATTCTGGGGGGCGGGTATCTGATGCCATCTTCTGGCCTTTGTGAGCACCAAACACACACATGGTGCACACAAGCATACATGTAGACAAAACACCCATACACAAAATAAAATAAATAGATTTCAAATGTTTAAAAATAAAAAAAAGAAATTATGGCAAGACCCAATGGGAAAGTCACAGTCCAGGCCTGGGAGATTCAGGATAAGATCAAACCATCTTCAGGGTAGAGTTATGTACTTTCTGAAAGAGGAAGTTTATTCTGTGGTTGTTGTGGAGTATCCACCAGAGAAAACTACTTAGACACAGATTTAAGCCAATAGAAAGTCTATATTAGCTGGTCAGCAACTACACTGGGTGTTTGGGATTCCAGTGTAGCCCTGAGCCTTTCTCAGACTGAGCTTTTAAACACAAAAACCATAACCTGGGTTGACATACTTCAGTTAACAAGAACAGGAACTACAGAAGCCAAAACACAAGGTTAGTACTTTTAGAAACTTTCCTTGAACTGTGTGTGGACTTTTATGGATTAGGTCTCTGTTTTCATTTTGGCCAGTGGTGCTGTCTACATGCTGAGTTTTACAGACTGAACTGTATTTCCATCATGGAGTCAGTTGTGCTAGGGTCTGGTGACCTACTAAGGTCTGGGGGCCTGCTACATTCCCCATGGTCTTAGTGAATGAGTCAAACCATGGATTCATACTGCTCTATAGCTTAAGACAAAGGTCCCTCCATTAATACAATCAGGATGAAAATTAAAGGCCCAGGCAGTGCTAATAGCAGAGCAGTTAGCCAGGGGACCACAAGAACAGAGACTGGTACCAATTATCTGATTCATGTCTTTGTCTTTTTCTTTTTGAGGTTTTTCTCCAACCATGGCAAGATTTTTTTTAAATTACTCCTGATTGGTTTCCATAGAAACAACAGGTTTCCCCCAAAGTCATACAAAGTTCCCTTTATCTCATAAGAACTAAGTCTAAACCCCTCTAATTTTGTAGGCCACTTCTACAAGAGAATTTGTTATTTTGGTTCAGAAACAGGAACTTGTAATACCTCTAGGTCTTGACCAACCTGCCTACTTAGTTTTTAAAGTTTTTAATCTCCCATGATAAGGCTAATGTGTCTATGGCTGTTGCCAGCTCCCGCCAGGAGTAGAATGAGGATGGGCACAGCTGCTTCTTCTCCTTCTCCGTCTCCTTTTCCTCCTCCTTCTTCTTCTTTCTCCTCCTTCTCCTCCTCCTTCTCCTCCTCCTCCTCCTCCTCCTCCTCCTCCTCCTCCTCCTCCTCCTTCTGTAATCAGGATGTATGTTAAAATGTATTCTCCCTTCCTCCTCATTATATAAGTATACCTAGGGCAGAATGTCTTGCTGTTATCTAGAGGAATTAACCTGCAAGGCAGAATGGCAGGCATCAGAATAAGTCGAAGTGCTGAGGCCAAAGGATATTAGACAACTTTCAGTCTGTTGTAAGTCCTCTACTGTTAATTTGGGTTGCCCTCAGTCACAGTGAGTTTTGTCAGCCAATGGGCTGACAGTCTGGTTAGTTGCTAACCCTGTGTAGTATGGAGGCAGAGTGTCTAAGCATAACCAGCCACCCTGGCCAATTTTTGGCTTGGAATGATTAACTCAATAACCTCAGGGTCCCTTCCTGTGCCATACCATCTGATTCCCTGGGTTTTCCCTGTTTTCCCAAGGCCAGAATATTTCTTACAGAATTTCCAGATTTTTAATTTTATGGCCATTGAATTACATATTTCTATTTTGCATTTTCTGGGAGGAGACTTTCTTTCTATATATTTATCTGTGAGTTTTCAGGAAGCTTTACAACCTGATTTACAACCCTGATTTTTGCAATGGAAACTCCCTTGTTCCTGGCAACTAGGAGGCCCAGCCACAGGGCATGCAAAGAATTGTAAACTCTGTATTTTTATCTCAAAAGATAAGCTCCTGTGGTGATATTTTATCTGTGTCCCCCGATAAAGTTTATCTGAGAATCAGAGGAAAAAGTCAGCCACTATATTAAACATAGAAGTCAGGCAATAGTAGCACACACCTTTAATCCTAGCATTCGGGAGGCAGAGATCCATCCAGATCTCTGTGAGTTCAAGGCCACACTGGGAACAGAGCCAGGTGTGGTGGCACACGCCTTAAATTCCAACACTAGTTAGCCATGGAGTTCTGGAGGTCTGTACAGACAGCCAGGAAGTGACAGAGCTGGGCAGGAAGAGGAAGTGATGTAGCTGGGCAGAGAGAGGAAATGAGATGGCAGAACAGAAAGGCATATAGGCGTGGGTATACAGGAAGTAGGTCTCTTTGGAGACTGAGGTGTTGGTGAGGTGAGGTTGTCTGTGGCTTGTCCTATTCCTCTGATCTCTCAGCTTCTCACCCCAATATCTGACTCTGGGTTTTTTATTTATAAGACTGTTTAGCAATTTGTCATACAAACTCCCAAATTGTCCCTTTTCCCAGTACAACCAGACATTTAAAGTGGGCACCAGTGAGCAAAGGTCAAGATGAACGTGGGTCGCTGGTCTGTAGTCACCAACTGTCACCTCCCTGTGTCTGTCTTCCTCAGTTCCCAGGTCCAGGCCTGAGGGTAGTGGGGGTTGGATCATAATCTTGTATTTATACCGAACATAAGAATCAGGAGGAGGTAATGGGGCAGTCAGTGGAAGGGCCTGGGGCCTGAGGGAACCTCAGTGGGTTTGGACAGTCCATTTGGCATCCTCATCTATGGCTTCCATTTTCTTGACCTGGTTGTGGTGGATCCATGGTGTGATGCCAGCTACTTTCACTGACACAGTAGTGGAAAGAATCACCTTGTAGGGGGCTTTCTAAGCTGGTTCCAGTGCCCCTTTGCCTACCTGTTTAACCTAGACAGCATCACCAAAATCAAACAAAGGGAAACTGGTGGACTCAGAAGTCGGCTGGGGCTCTCACATGGCCCAATGAATAGCCTTTATGGAGGACTGGAGGGCCTGTAATATCTTGAGAAAGAAATGATTAGAGAGTTCTGCCAGCTGCTGGTCTCTGAGCCTGGGAGGCAGTGGGGACAGGTCTTCCAAACAATCTTGCCAGGGGTTGAATCCCTCCCTATATGGGGTGCAGCCCACCTGAAGCAAAACCAAGAAAGAAGGCCAATCTACTCTTCACTAGACTCTAAGGAGAGTTTTGTTAGTTTTTGTTTTACCTGCCCAGAATTCTGAGGTCTATATGCACAACAAAGTTTCCACACTATTTCTAAAGCTTTCACTGTTGAGAGCTACAGCTGTGAAAGCCGGGCCATTGTCGGGGCACCGTTGCTAGGGGGAGGCCAAATCAGGAGACCAGTTCCGGAAGGAGTTTTTCAGATGCCGTCTAAGCATTTTCAGTCCAGGTGGGAAACACTTTACCTACCCAGAAAAGGTATCTATAAAAACTGGCAAGTACTTTCATCCTCCCCTGGAGGGCAGGATCTTGGTGAAGTCAGTTTTCCCAGAGTTTGCCAGGGTGTTGACCTCTCATTCAGACTCCTTCCTGGGTAAGGGATATCTGTTTTGGATTTACTTGAGCACAAACCTGACATCTGGCTAAGACATCTTTCGCCAGGCTGTCCACTCTAGGTATAATATACCTTGGTCTGAGCAGCTCAGAATGTTTTATGGACCCCAGTTGAGTATCCTGGTAAAGGTCAGTTACCAGAGACCTTCCAGTTATCTCTGGGAGAATGATCTTTCCCTCTGGTGGCCTCCACCAAACTGTGGTTTTGAGCTGTTTTTTTTTTGTTTGTTTGTTTTGTTTTGTTTTGTTTTTTCTTTTAGTAACCTCTTGGTTGTCTCATGAGTCTCAGGCATTGGTTGGAGGGATGTCAGTGGTCAGGGATGTCATTAGAAGGTCAATAGGCCCCAGTGGCCTTAGGGCCAGTTACCGCTTGCCTCAGAGGAGTCATCTTTTTGTTGTCCTCAAGTGGAGCAGTGGAGGATAGCAATTTGCAGAGGAAGCCAAATAGCCTCCAGGAGGGCCAAGATTTTCTCTTTGTTTTCAACGTCCTTTCCCCAGTGGTGAGAAGCCCTCTTTCTCTATAGTTCCTACCATAGGCACATATAGTAGTGAAAGCATAGCAACTGTCCATGTATACGGTGGTGGACTTTCCTTTACCCCATGGAGGCCTGGGTTAGATTGATCGGGTCTGCTTTCTGGGCTGAGGTACTTGGCTTGGGCTCAAATCATTTTGGTTAAAAAGACTACTGCAACTCCCACATACCTGGTTTCATCTTTCATCTCATATCACTCATGGATGAGTACCTGCAGGTCATCACCAGTCTAGAGGGTACCAGGATTGATGATGGTGGGTTTCGCAAACTGGACTCAACTGATGGTGGTCCAGGAATAGGGCCTGGTACTGGGTCAGACAGGCATTAGACGACAGCCTGCTGGTGTTCCTCGGAGGAACAACAGCATCGGGTGCTGTCAGTAGATCTTGACCCAGAATTAACTTGTTTGCTGATTTCCTCAAACTACCAGTAGCTGCCACATCTTAGACAAGTGGGCCATCCTGTGGCTACAGGGTCCATTCGTTTGGACAGGTAGTCACAGGGTGCTTCCATGGCCCCAAAGTTTGGATTAAAATCCTTTCATCACGGACAAACAGATGAGAAGGTTTTGAGACATCTAGAAGTGGTAGGGCTGGAGCAGAAGTCAGAGTTGTTTTTAAAGCCTCGAATGCCTTTTGTTTAGTTTCAGTCCAGATTAGGGACTTGGTGTTGCTCCATCCCACCCACCCCATGCTACTGCCTCCACCTTGTGCTGGTGTATAGAGACTTTGATATTTCCAAAAACTCGGCTGTCCAGAGGCAGCAATACCTAACTGCACCTAGAATCTCAAACCTGTCTCTTAGTCTTTGGAGTTGGGATCTGAAGCATGGCAGCAATCCTATTCTGAGACAGGCTCCTTTTGCCTCCCCTCGGCTGCTAGTCAAGACGCGTAGCCTCTGATGTACAAAGTTGGGCTTTCTTGGCCCGCATCCTGTAGCCCAAGGTCTGTAACTCTTGAAGCCGTCCCTCAGTGGCCCTTTTGTCATTTATTTTAGGTAGAGACTAGGAGGAGGTCATTACATATTTTAAGAGTATGGTCCCTGGAAACCTCTGATAGAAGGGCAGGAGGTCAGCATGGAGTGTCTTATCAAACAGGGTTGGAGAATTTTTAAATCCTTAGGGCAACCTGGTCCATGTAAGCTGTCTCCTATAACCTTCCTCTGGGTCTGTCCATTTAAAAGAAAAGGCGAGTGACTCATCTCTACCGATGGGAAGAATGCACTTTTCAGGCCCAAGACAGTGTGTGTATACATGTTTCCCTGGAGAAATCAGACTCATGAGAATCAGGGGTCCCAGAGAGATGCATTCCAGGGTGACTGGCAGGGCACCAGGATTCCTGTCTCTCTAAGTCAGGCAATCTGGACTGTAATTTTCCTTTGTTTTCCCAGGGTCATTGGATATTGTTTAATTTGGTCAGGGGTGGGTAGTTGGACTGGTTAGTTGAACAATTTATGGGAACTTGATGTTGGGTCAGTCCTGGGTGATTGGTTTTTGCCAGTAACCCCAAGAATCTGTTGTCAACGTGAGGGATAGTCCAACTGTACCTTTTGATTGGAAGCAGGGCTTTCAGCTAGGAGATAGCTTCTGACAGAGGGCAAGACACAAAACTTTCGCTGTGTATCTGTAAGTCTAACCATGTCTCATCATTGAGAAGGTGACAGTGGCTTTGGGTTTATGCAAAGGTTCTTGTCCCAATCGAGCTGTTGCCAAACACCTGTTGAGCTACCTCCAGCAACTGGGACCTATTTATACCTTTACATGTTTCTAACTTTTGTAACTTTCCTAATATTTGGGGCTGACTGGGTTACAAAGGAAATCTTTTGAGCAGCTGTCTTTAATTCTTCTAAAAAGGACCTATCTAACATGGTTTAAAGTCTCCTTGGTCCATGTTGGGCAGAAGGGAAAATCCGTTCTATGCAGGCTGCATTGTCAAGCAGAAATCCCCTTGCTTGGCCCTGGGGGCAGTTTTTCTCCTTTTTTTTTTCAGAGGATAGTGGGTTTTGAGGTTTTGAATTGTACAGATCAGTGGTTGAAAAGGTGACATAAATCATGAAAAAGGAAGAAATGTTCCCTGGGACATCTTAGAGCACACAAGGGAGCTGAGGAAATGCACGCTTCAGGGGGACTGTTTCTCACTCCCTGTATGTATTCTGAATAGATGGCAGGGGGCCTGGATGAAAGGCCCAGCCCCTCCTCACCTCCACACAGGGACTGGGACTTTCCTGGACCATATGCAGGAGTTAAGCCACAAAACAAGTGAGCTCTCCATAGTCAGGCTGGCAGAAGTTTTTTTGGTTTCTCTGACAGAGCCAAAAGGATTCAGGTCTCCAGAAAGAGACACAGGTCTTAAGCCAGGGGAGGTGGGGTGTCTCACACCGAGAAAGGTACTAGTCAATGCAGGGAAACAGAACTGACAGAGACACACAGACACACAGAGAAACAGACACCAGAAAGACACACGGTTCAGACAACTAGGGGTGGCTACCACACATTCACACCTGAAACGGAGAGGGGGACCCACTGATGTCTCACACAGACCCTGGACAATGGATCAGTGGCCACGTCTGACCTTTCCTATGTGTCCAGACTTACCTCCAGAGACCAGGCAACTTTCTAATGTGTTTCCTTTTGGGGTGGAGGTGTCAGACTCCTCTGAAGCATTAGGCAGTGATGGATCAAAGGGAGTCCTGGGGACCTAGAACATCCCAGGTTGTCCACCCCCCAGGAGTCCCTTGACTACTGCACTCTTTCCCTCTCCAAGGGGCTCTGAGACTCCCCCACCCCTCCCAGTGTCTTGAACACTGGTCTCTGGAGATCTCAGTGGGACCTCCAGAAATGTGGAGAAAAAAACTGCTCAGATACAATAAGAAGTCTTCTTTAGCTGGCCGGCAACTACACTGGGTGTTTGGGATCTTAGTGTAGCCCTAAGACTTTCTCAGGGCGAGCTTTATACTCAAAACCGTATCCTGGGTTGACATACTTCAGTTAACAAGAACAAGTAGCCAAAAGCAGAACTACAGAGGCAAAAAATCTAAGTTAGCACATTTAAAGACGTTCCCAGAACTGTGACTTTGATGGACTAGGTCTTTTCGGCTGGTAGTCCTGTCTACCTGCTGAGGTTTACAGGCCGAATGGTACTTCCTCCATGGAGTCAGCTGTGCTAAGGTCTAGGGGCCTGGTACGGTGATAGTATCATGTATGTGAAATGAAACACTCGACCAATGGGACACCCAACATTCATGTAGTCACACTTGCCAATCACAAGCTGGGGTTATATAAGATCTCTCAAGTCGTAAAACTAGGCAGATAAAGCAACAACCCACTGTAAGCTGGGCAGAATTGGACAAAAATGCAGTCAGAGGACTCAGTACGTTACATGAGCAAGTGGCTCGGAGCTTCCCATCACTGCTTTCTGTTGTACAGATGTGGTCATATCCACAACCGGAGGGGCCATCCCTAAGACCAGCTGGAAAGGCAGGAAGCCTAAACTTAGCCCATGGATGGGCTGACTGCATGGACGTAAAAGAAAAATAGATGAAATTATCCTGCAGCTCTACTCAGGAACCACATGAAAGCCAATTCTAACGGACAGCCTTCCCAATGGCCATGGTCATCCCTTTGTGTGGAAGGAAAAGTGGACAAAGTTTAGAGTATATTTGGACTTGGGGGAGAAGAGAAATTACATGATTAGCTCTCCCCCCCTCCACCCTCCTCAGCCTCCTGGGTTTTTGTTTGTTTAACATAATTTCTTTATTGATTCTTTGGGAACTTCACATCATGCACCCCAATTCCACTCACCTCCCAGTCCCCCCATATCTGCCCCTCACCCCTGCAGCGTCCCTCCCAAAAGAATTTTAAAAAAATCAAACCAAACCAAAACAAACAAAAACCTCTTCACTCTAGCGCCTCTTCATTTGTCCTGGTGGCACTGGGAGCCTCGGTGTGTCACTCGGTATACCCTTTTGTCTAATCAGTTTTACTTACAAGTAAGTGTCACTGGTCTGGTTCAAGGCCTCAGGTTTCTGGTACACCATCACCACTGGATCCTCACTGAAACTCCTCTGGGACATCCCGTGGCCGCCCTGAGTTGTGGAGACTCTGGGGGTATCGTTCCACAGGACCAGTCCCTTTAGGAGCTCCAGCAGGTCCTACATGGAGTAGATGTTAGGGTGGCCAACCCAAGGCTGGGCTGTGGGCCTGGGTGGCAGCTGAGCTGGTCAGTCTGGACCACTGGGGCCACCCCCCTCAGATGAGGGGTGGAGTTAACTCTCCTATGCCCATGCCATCAGGGCCAGTTCTCCTAAGCCTGTGGTGAGGGCATGGGACCCTCTCTCCCCTATGCAAGGGGAGGG
>CABHPQ010166619.1:0-42294 GCA_902168405.1 Peromyscus aztecus
CTTGATGCTTTTATAAAATGAGAACTCTAGATTGAAGTATCTGAGTGGTTATTTGGGTGCCTCCAAAGATGTAAAATGATTTGTTTCCACACTTCATGTGCCTGACATACATACTGACTGGCACACAACAGGCTCAGTGACTGTGGGCTGGTTATAGAAATGATAATTCACACTCCTGATTTTTACAGTTTTAATATACTCTTTGAACAGTCCTGTAAGATAAATTGCATTATGTTCTCCATTTCATGCATGGGCAAGCCAAGTTCACAAAGTCTGTGGAGACAGAAGCTGGGGTTGCATTTGAAGCATTGTCACTCCAGAGGTCCTCTACTAACCGCTGCCCCCCCCCCACACACACATCAGTGCCTCCTTCTCACTCACTGAAGAAATTCTGTTAGGCTTGCTCAGGTCGTTAGTGTATAATATTCCACCCATTTTGATATATTAAAGTTTAAGAAGGGTGTTAGTCTATGGAGAAGCTCTAAGGGTGCAGGAACGTAAAGAAAATTGTGTATGTATCTAAATGAACTTCTGGGGCAAAGACCAGTAATGGCTTTCATGAGATGCAAAGAACTTTGTAGCTACTAAAAAAACATTTTAAACCCACAGATACAAAGAGAAATCTTAGGGGTTCTCCTGATATGTAATCAAAATAAGTGTCCACAAGCAGTTTTAAGCAGGTACATTTGAGGACTTGTTCAGAGATCAGTTTTTATCTCTGCAAAGGAGATTTTAGCTTAGGGGCTGGGAGTTAATATTTAATAGGCATAACTAAGTTGTAGGTATATTAAAATGTTGCTTTGTTCACTCTGTGTCACTACTAGAAAGAAGTTGTTCCACGGATGTAAAAGCTGATGCTAACAGGGATAAGAAAGCAGTAGATCTTGGACACCAGCCCTGTCTAGCTCTGAAGCCAATGCTGTCTCACCTTGTTCTTAGATGGAGCCATTGCCAGGGGCATTGTTGTAACTAAACTTCAGAGAGCAGACTTTTAAATGTTTTCTATGCATCCTCACCTATAAATGAAGGTTGAATTATATACCATCTTAAAGTCATTTTGAACTTGGTCCAGCTCTAAAATCATGCATCACATAAGACTAGTTTTGCTTCACATTGCATTCTATTCTTAGTCAAACCTGTCCTCATTACCATAAAGCAGTTTCACTCCCAGGGTCATGAAACTCCGGCGATGGTTGGCTCTTTTCTGCACAGGGCAGGCTTCTAATGGCCACAGGCCTAGTCTTTCCATCTGCGCTGTCCATTGGCACAAACTTGATGCCTCTCTGTCGCTATAGCTGCAATCTGCTTTGTGACATTCTTGAAACTGCAAACAGAAACTGCCTTCAGCCAACTGGCCATTCATCCCATCAGCTAGTTTGCCTGAGAATTTCTCTGTGAAAAATGACTTGCTTGTTAAGCATTGAAAATCATAGACAAAACTGATGGGTTCTCTTGCAGGCTTTCCTAGCTTCATTGAGAATTCCACCTGCAGAGGATGGCTTTGGAGAAGCAGACAGGGTTACCTACCCTCTAATGGACTCTCTCTGGGAGGTGGGGTTAGTCTGACATGTTAGGTAGGATATTTCTCCTAACACTGGGGAGGAGAAGGTCCCTCTGCAGAGACTGGCTTGCGGACCCCAGCTTTTGCTCCAAGAAACCCACCATAGCAGTGCTGAATATTAAATAACTATGGATTTGCATACACACACACACACACACACACACACACACACACACACACACACACATATAAAAGCTGTGCTTTTTCACCTTGTTGGAATGTGCCACCTGGAGGAGGACAGTTGGGGACAGAGCAAAGAGACTGTCCTGAGAGCAAGGATCACTGCAGTAACAGAAGAAATGAATGAAGATTTACTTCTATTAAAAAGTATTTCCAAGTAGCACTGAGCAAACTGAGAGGTTGCCTGTACTTCCTATCATTAGCAGGTGCTCTTTGCAAAAGATTGCCTCAGTCCTCTTTATTGTAACTGTTCTTTCTAGAACATTCTAAGCAATTCCATTGTTTTTGTAAAAGGAAAAACACTTTCTGTCTAAAATTTCAAGACTTCTATGTACATATACTCAAGATTATATTGTAAAAAGTGTCTGTGAATTGTATTCATTTTCACAGGCGTCTTATAACAAACCACTACAATCTAAATGGCCTGAAGAAAGAGACTCATTGACCCCCTGTTCTTGAAGTCTGAAGTTAAGGTATAATCGGGCCCATGTTTCCTCTGAACTTGGAGGGGATCTGCCCTTGCCCTTGCTTGGCTTTTGCTGATTCAGCAGTTGTCTTTAGCATCCCGTGGTTCATGAGTACACAGTTCCAGTCCCTCGTCTTCACATGGTGTTCTCTTCTGATGCCTTTTCACAGCCTTCTCGCTATGAATGGCTGCATGTACTCACAGCTCTTTCTTTCATAAGGAACAGGTCACCTACCTTACTGACCCCATCTTAACTTGACTCTGTCTGTAAAGGCCTTGGACACAATTCAACCCATAATTTAGTAGTCATGAAACTGACACACAAAAACATGCCATGCTGTGTACAAGAGAGTCTGTGAGTTGCTCTGACCCATAGTTTTGGGCATCACCATCTGGATTTTTAAAATACATCAGGGCTACTATCTTATCCACTGATCAAGTGTGTCTTCACTTGATTATTAGACTTAATTAGCTACATATCCTTTTAGCACCATCTAGAGGACATTTCTGGACCGACCTAAGTCCTTGTGCAAGGAAGGCTGTTCTCTATAGTATCTCTTTCATCTTTGTGGTGGTTTAAATGAGAAATGTCCCCCATAGTCTCGGGCATCTAAACACTTGGTCTTCAGTTGGTGGCTCTGTTTGAGGAGGTTTTCATGGGATGTTAAGGGGGCTGGGGGAAGGGGTGGGTTTGAGATCATGGGATGTTAAGGGGGCTGGGGGAAGGGGTGGGTTTGAGAGAGGGAAAAGTCTCTTCTATTTTTCATTTGTGTTCTTTGCTTCAGCTTGTGGTTGAGATGCTAACTTTCAGCATCCTGCTCCAGCTGCCATGCCTGCTGCTTGCTGCCATGATGGACTCGTGTCCTTCCAGAACTATAAGCCAAATAAAACTCTTTCTTCTGTAAGTTGCCTTGGTCATGGTGTTTTATCACAGCAACAGAAAAGAGAACAATGGAACCCTTTGTATTCATCAACACCGGCCTACCTGCTTGTGTTCTCCAGGGTATTTTCCTAGCACCTGGCTTTTCCATTTAGATTTTTTTATCATCTCATTTTCAAACCCATATGAAGTTTAGACTGTGTCTAATAGATGCTCAGATCAAAGAGGGAATGATTATTTCTAATAAGCAAAGCCAACAACACAATCGAGCAGAAGAACTAGAAAGTCCATTCCTGTATACCTCTCCCATGGTTGGAGGCACACATAGAAAGATCTGTTCCACCCCTCCCCTTTGTCTGCCACTTGGTTAACTTTAACACTTTATCTACACATTGTCAGTTTAACTCAAGTTGCGAGTGGTGGTGTACGCCTCTAATCCCAGCACTTGAAAGTCAGAGTTAGGTGGATCTCGGTGAGTTGGAGGCCAGCCTGGTCTACAGAGAGAGTTCCAGGATAGCCAGAGCTACATAGTGAGACCCTGTCTCAAAAAGAAAAAAAAAAAAAACCAAAAACCAGTTTAACTAAGACATAACTGTCAAGCATTAGCAGTAGACAGCCTGGCTACACTCAGGTGCAGAGATTGCATAAGGGCCTAAATTCCCAGCAGCTTTGTTGTATCCAAGAGTACAGTTTTCTCAGTTTGAAAATACAGTATTGTTTTCTTACATGACTGAATATGCGTTACACCTGGTTCTTTTAAATACATTTATTTGGAGAACATTTGTAGCATAATAACTGAACCTCCCCAGCTATTACTTCATCAGGTCAGGCACTAGAACAGCTCATGTGAGCATCCTATGAAGGAGTGAATTTTACCACCTCAGTGACTTTATTCACCTTCCCCTTTGTTGCTGATGATCCATATTTAGAAGATTTCTTGGAAGGAGAAATGGGGGAATGTCTGGAGCAGTGGTACTGATGTTTGTTTCTTTAGGAAACCTTCACAGCGTATTTCAGTCTCGTGGAATCCTTGGTGTTATTATGACTGTCAATAAGAACCAGGGGGTTGTGCTGGTGGTTCTTGATGATGTCCACAACACTTCCAAAGTACTAGGGAAGCAAAACACAGGTGAATTAGCAGCTGTTAATGTTACTGCCATGCTCTGTACCTCTCATCGCCTCGATTTCTCAAGCTGTTCTTGGTTACTGGGTCTCAGCCGATCTTCTGCCCAGAAGTGCCCATCTAGTTTAACAAAGGCTGAGGCCTACAGGGTGATAGGCTCTGTGTTTAGTAGACCAAAGCCACATGGACAGCTTCAATTAGAATACCTGCTTTGACAAGTTACCTCACCGATTAGGATGTAATGTTTTTAAAAGGTTTTGCTAAATGATTTAAAATATTTGTTTCTGAGTTGGGTGTGGTCGCACGTCTTTGACCCTAGCACTCTGGAGGCACAGACAAGGTGGTCCCTGAGGTCAGGTCAGCCTGGTCTACAGAGTGAATTCCAGAATAGCCACAAAGAAACCCTGTCTGGAAAATAATTAATTAATTAGTTAATTAATTAATTAAATAACGTTTCTTATTGTCAAACGAAACTGCTATGTGATAGACTTCCCTACATTCCTCACAAAACACAAATTATTTGTAATGTTGTACAAGTCTTGACAATCTCCTGAAGGCCCATGTCCTAGCTCATGTCTCAACCTTCCTAATGCTGCAACCTTTTAATATAGTTCCTCACATTGTGGTGACTCCCAACTATGAAACTATTTGCATTGCTACTTCATAACTGTAATTTTGCTGTTACGAACTGTAATGCCAAAATCTGATATGCAGGATATCTGATATGAAACCCCTGTGAAAAGGTCCTTCACCCCCTAAAGGGTCAAGACCTGCAGGTTGAGAACCACTGAAGGCAAGGTTCCCACAGTGCCACTACTGTTAAGTTAGTGGAACCTTTAAGAAGCAGGTCTCACTGGAAGCCTTTACTTCATTCTGGATGCGCCCTTGAGGACATTGTGGGACCCTGGTCTTTCCTTCTTGTGAGCCATTTCACTCTGCCATGATGGACTGACTCACCCTGGCGTCCAACACAGCAAGGCCAATCTCCTTTGGACTAAGACCTTCAAAACTGAGCCGATATAAACCTTTTAATCTTTAGAAGTTGGTTTTGATAGGTACTTTTGTTATAGTGATGGAAGCCAACTGAAACACAACTGATAGAATAAGTTACTCTTAGGATTCAGTACCAGGAAAACTGATTTCCTAGATAGCTTTATACTTTTGTTTTCTTTTCTGAATGAGAAAGGGGAGCTTTATGAACCCTCTTCTTTCTATCTATACTTGAATGCTTATAAACTAGAGCAGACTTCTGACAGAGCAACAATAAGTTTCATGCTAGACTCTCACCATACATATTTATCTTTCTGTATTTGAATCACCCGTGTCTATACATCTTGATTTAAGGATGTCAGAAAGTTTGTTTTGAAAAACAAAGTTTTAAATGAAATATTAAATAAATATAACATGGACCATGAAATAAAATGGGTTAAGTATTCAAAAGTTCACAGTCATCAAGTAAGTACATTTATCATTTAAAAAAAAAAGATTTATTTATTATGTATACAGTATTCTGTCTGCATGTATGCCTACCTGCCAGAAGAGGGCGCCAGATCTCATTATAGATGGCTGTGAGCCACCATGCTGTTGCTGGGAATTGAACTCAGGGCCTCTGGAAGAGCAGCCAGTGTTCTTAACCTCTGAGCCATCTCTCCAGCCCACATCTATCATTTTTAAAGTAACTGGTCTGCAACAGTTCCATGGTTTATGGAATTGGCACCCGTTGACTTTATTGTGTCCCTTAACCTCTTCAGTACAGAGAGCCATCTGGTACCAAGCAATTTAAAAGTTTCATTGATTGTTTGGATGACTTCCAAGATCTACATATTGAATGAAAATATATTCATAATACTAGACAACTTCTCAAATGAAATACAGTTGTGTTTTAGATGGCTGGCCTTCTGAATGTTAGACTGTGGAGGAGAGGTAAGTGGTAGGGACTTTGAAAGGCTTTTGCTGTGGATATCACTCTGTATAAATAAAATGCTGATTGGCCAGTAGCCAGGTAGGAAGTATAGGCGGGACAAGCAGGGAAGAGAATTCTGGGAACAGGAAGACTGAGTCAGGAGACGCTGCCAGACGCTGCCATGAGTACCAACATGTAAGATACTGGTAATCCACGAGCCATGTGGTAAGGTATAGATTTATAGAAATGAGTTAATTTAAGATATAAGAACACCTAGCTAGAAGCCTGAGCCATTAGGCCAAACAGTTTAAATAATATAAGAGTCTGTGTGTTTATTTTATAAGTGGGCTGCAGGACTGCCAGGGCTTGGTGGGAGTTGGAGAGAAACTCTCCAGCTACAGGCTTTCACTTTTATGCTCTCCTCCTCTGCAGCCACTCAATGCTTTTGCATTTGCCAGTGGAATTCCTCTGTGAGAAATGCCATGATATATTCATTTGGGGGGTGGTGGTGAGGAGAAGGCACAGAATGTTGTCAAGCCAAATACAGTCAGAGATGTGAAAATGAAAGGGCTAGGAGATGAGCAAAAACAAGTTCTTTGATGCTGAATTCCAAGTTTTAAAAAAATGTGTTCTGAACTTAAGAAACATAGAAGAGGGCTGGAGAGATGGCTTGGCAGTTAAGAGCACCTCTCCCAGAGGACCCAGGTTCAATTCCCAGCATCCTCACGGCAGCTCACAACTGTCTGTACCTCCAGTTCCAGGGGACCTGACACCCATGGCAAAACACCAAGGCACATAAAAAAAAGAAAGAAAGAGAGAGAGAAAGGAAAGAAGGAAGAAAGGAAGGGAAGGAGGGAGGGAGGAAGGAAGGAAGGAAGGAAACAGAAGAGGATTTGAATTGAGTTGAAATTGAGATACACAGTGGAGTTGAAGCACATTTGCAGTTTAAATAAAAGATGAACGGGCGACCGTTTAGTTGCTGCCTTCCCTCAGTTCTCTTTATGTTCATATTAATTCAGTGTATTTGAGATGTCCACATATGTACAGAAAATAACCGGTTCACCAACCCGACATCTCATGGACAATAAAATAGAGTAGACATTACACCTATGAGATTACTATACTGTGCAAGCCATAACAACGGCATGAAAAGTTAACTAACTAATTATTTATTGATCCTCTCTATTATATTGTACACAAATAGAAGCAGAGAAACGGGGGAGAGGGGAGAGACTGGAAGGAGTGGAGGAAGGGTCAGGATGTAACATATGAGAGAAAAAGGAAAAAAAAGAAGTAGAGAAACGATCTTTAAAATATATGCATGGCTGATATTAAATAGCACAAAGCTTCATTTTCCCATTTTATGTTCAGTATATTGAAAACATTTTTCTTACAAATTATTTAAAGGAGATTCTTAGTTGATTTTCAGCATTGCCAGACACTATTTTCACACTCCTACACATGTTAGTCCAGGGGCTGGTTATGCTGAGGTTGGAGCAAAGGTGCTGGCCTGTCAGGACAAGTGGAACTGAAGAATTCTTGTTGACCAGGGTGGCTTTTTCTTTTCTCTTTTTTAAATCAAGGAAGCCCATAGCCTCTCTGAGAGTTCAAAGTTTATGTAAGAAATTTTCAGGACCTGTGAGTAGGACAGCTCCCAGCTCCCCATTTTCTTGCCTCTTGTAAGTGAGCTACCCTCCTGAGGAGACTTGGAAACAAAGCCACTCTTGGGTCTGTCCTGTCAGCATGGACACCATCTCCTAACACTGATTATGAGGAAATGACATTTTCAAAGAAGCTTTTAAGATAGCGTTTCCAGCAGGAGGGAAGCCTTGACTCCTTCAACCATCCAACCCTCTTTCATTGCCAGTGCAACTCTTGTGATAAATGCCACAATGCGTTCATTCTGTCTGTTCAGCACAGGGCGCTGTGAAGCCAAGTGCAATTGGAAACTACAGGGCTAGAAAATTAAATAGAACAGCTATTGAACTTTGTTAAATGACAATGCAATCCTGGTCTTGATTATTGTTCTCAGATTCAAGAGTCTGTCTCTTCTAATTATCTGAGGCTTCATTTAAAGCCACAAGCTATAAAAACCCTAGAAGAAAACACATGAGGAAAAAGTTAAGACATTGGATTTGGCAATAATTTCCTGATTGTGATATGAAGAATACAGGCACCAAAACCAAGATGCGCCAATAAGAACATATCAGAGAACAAAACCAACAGTTAACAGGGAACCCAGGTAAGGAGGGAGAATATTTTCATACATTCCCAAACTCAGAGCTGGGCAGTGATGGTGCACATTTTTAATCCCAGCATTTGGGAGGCAGAGGCAAGAGGATCTCTGAGTTCAAGGCTAGCCTGGTCTACAGAGGGAATTCCAGGGCAGTCAGGGATACATAGAGAAACTTTATCTCAAAAAATCACAAACAAACAAAAGAAAAATTCCCAAACTCAACAACAGCAAAAACTGCAATACTTGATTGGAAGGCGTACAAAGGACTTGAATAAATAGTTCTGCACTGATGATGTATAAGTGGCCAACAAACACATGAAAAGATGCTGAACAACACTAATCATCAGAAGAATGTGAATGAGGTCCATGACGCATCCATTTAAGTTACAAGTGTTGGTGGGATGGGAAGCTGAATGCTGTGTACTGTTGCAAAATGGTGCTGCATGTCAAGCTGCATACCTAAACATGATCAAGATGGTCTATGATAGTGTTTTGAAATGTGTGTCTTAACCACAATTTTTAGAGAACAAAACAAAGAGTACACAAAGGCTATTTGGTTTGTTTTACAAATGCCATTATTTTGCCTATAACCATTCAACCAACAATTGAACTCATTCATTTAGTGTCCACTAAAGTAAGCCATTTTACTCCAGTTCTGTAAAGGCAAAAGCAAACAAGACATAGTCCCAGCCTCATCATTGGAGAAGACAGATGCATCAGCAATTTTGATTTAAAAACAAAACAATGCTGGGTTTGGAAAGGAAGTGGCTCTTTCTAAAAGTATCTTCAAAAAATGTTTTTCTTTCTTCCTTCCTTCTCTTTTCTTGCCTCCCTTCTTCCATCCCTCCTTCCTTTCTACTTCCCTTCTTCCATTTTCAAAATTGAGATAGGGCCTTACTTTGTAACCCAGGCTGGACTTGAACTCACAATCTTCTAACCTCAGCCTCCCAAGTGTTGGCATTGCAGGTAGGTACTGCCATGCTCACTCTTAAGTGACTCTTCACTAGAACCTGGCTTGTGCTATTTTCTCTATTTAAACTGTTCTTTCCACCTTTTTTTCCTTTTCTTTCCTTCAACTTTCATTCCACAGATTCAAATTCAACCCATCATTCAAGATGAGAACACGTATTCCTTTCTGGACCGTTCATAGATGTAGTGGCTTGAATAGTACCCACAGGCCCATACATTTGAACACTTAGTCACAAGGGAGCAGCACTATTTGAGAAGGATTAGGAGGTGTGAACTTGTTGGAGGAATTGTGTCACTGGCTTTAGGGATTCAAAAACCCACACTAGGCTCAGTGTTGCTCTCTTTGCCTACAGATCAAGATACAGCTACTTCTCCAGCTCCATGTTGCCACCATGCTCCCCACCATAATAATAATGGACTAAACCTTTGAAACTTTAAGCAAGCCCCCAGTTAAATGTTTTCTTTTATAAGAGTTGTCTTTTCACAGTGATTGAATAGTGACAGAGATAATGGGTTATACTAACTCTTACTCCAAGATTCCTTTATTAGAAAAAACATGAAAACAGAAACATGTTGAGCTTTCATTTTGCTCCTAATTAAAGACATTTCTATTTGTTATTTAAGGTCTATGTGAGTATTTTTTTCATTACATGGGCTCATCTTGGTCCAAATATTATAGTCTAATGTTTCAAATCAAGTCCTTCCCTGGTCACCTAACTTAGTGCCAGAGTTGAGTTTCTAGGGTTTGATTTTGGAGAGCTAGTCTAAGACCTTGATTATTGCAACCTTAATTCAATTTGGTATTTCAACTTCCATTTGTAAGTTTTCTTGAGCTAATAAATTATATCAGATTGCCCTTATTAATTATTATTAATAAGGTGGAAAGGGGATGAGGAAATGACTCAGTAGATAAAACATCTGCTGTGTAACATAAAGATGGAGTTCAGATTCCCAGTGCCCATAAGATGCCAAGTGAGCATAGTGGCCTGCCTGTAATTCTAGTACTCAGAAGGCAGAGCCAGGGGATCCCTGGAGCAAACAGCTAGCTAGAGTATCCATATTCAATCAAGAAACCCTACCTCAAACAATAATGTGGAGAGTGATCAAGAAAGACTCCCAAATATTAGCCTCGGGCTCCTACATACATGTACATGGACTTGCATGTGCACTCCACACACATGCACACCATACACACAGACATATGTATTTTAAAAATTAAACAAAAGGCTGGGCAGTGGTGGTGCATACCTTTAATCCCAGCACTTGGGAGGCAGAGACAGGCAGACTTCTGTGAGTTGGAGTCCAGCCTGGTCTACGGAGCGAATTCCAGGACAGGCTCTAAAGCTACAGAGAAACCTTGTCTCAACAACCCCCCCCCAAAAAAAAATAAAACAAAAGTACTAGTATATATATCACACTGTTTTTCTTCATAGGATATACCATTACACAGTGTGCATCATATACTACATTACTACATAATATAGTATTTCAAAACATTGCATTTTTTTATTTTTTACTTATGACATATATACAGCCCTAAGACCAAGTACTTTTCTATTCTTTTCCTTTATCTCTGGCACCTAATTGAGCATGGTGCCACTGTGTTAAAAACATAGATGTAGAGATGAGTTAAAAAGAAGTTACCAGCCAGCTATAGTGGTACCATCCTCAGGATCCCACATTCAGGAGGATTATGAGTTCAAGGCCAGCTTGGGTAGGGAGTTTCAGGCCCACCCAGGCTACATATACAACTTTGTCTCAAAATAAATAAGTAAATACATAAATACATAAACAAATAGAGAAAGAATAATTACTGACCTCTTCACCATTTTTCTTCTTTCCCAAAGCATATTGTTTAGTTGCTTCAATAAACCGTACAGGAATATTATATACTCGCTTATTAAAGAATGCAACTAGTGTATATGGCTGCTTAGAATCATGGCCAGAGCTCTTCCGAATAAGAAATGATCCATCCTGTTTAATAAAAGTGAAGCACGGTGATAGTATTAGTTATATTTCTGGAAGCTAGAAATCAGTATGTGAAGAATATGTTATTATTTTCAAATATTAATTATTTAGCTCCATGTTTTTGTTGCTGATTAAAATTTGTTTTTATTATTTTTCAAGAATACTGTTTCTAAAACAGTATAGGCAGATGAACTTGAGTGAAGTTAATGCCAGAATTTAATGTGTTTCCTGAGGTATTATGCTCATCAGGAATTAGAAATACGTAAAAGGACCCAGTAAGATCAAACCCAGAGTCTCTTGAGCTAGGAGCCATGTTTGCCTGTTCCCTTAAGTAAAAGTCTAACATGTTCTGTGTGAACTGTGAGGAGAAAGCAGAAGCGGGGAACTCAAGCTGTTAACTGAAGAAAATGCTCACCTCAACAGACTTACGTTAAAGTCGAAAAACTTTAACAGAATATTCCAATTTGTATTAAATATTTTATTACGATCGTTTAGAATCATAAATTTTGAAAAGTTACGAGCAAAACATGGCCAAAAAGACAGGAAGAAGAAATGCAACAAACAGTGATTGATTAGCTTGAGGAAAGAATTTGAGAAAAAGAAAAAAAGAAAAAAATCTATCTCAGAAACAAAGGAACAAAATTTACAAGAAGTCTCGGGACTAAGTGACCTCCAATAGAGATTAAATGTGTGACCGGAAGCCATGGAGACAGCCACGACATTTAAATGGAGTGCAGCAGCGTTGGCCAGACGGTGGTGACCAATGAGAAGTGACATGGAGGCCTTGAGACATCTCTGAACAGCCTGCAGCTGACTGCCCTGGCTCCAGAGAACGTGGAGTCACCCAGGGCTCACTGAGACAGCGCAGCGATGGCGAGCCTCAGTGACTGTGACTGATATCAAGGCAAAGCCGTGGCTGGCCCATACAAACAGGTTGTGACTGGTCCAGAACACACCCTCTCCCGGACCCTGTCTCTCTCCAGGGCCACCTTCCCTGGTGTGCAGCATTGGGCCGCCCAAAAAGGTGGTCATTTTTTTCCCTAAGTAGTGTGGACTGAACAAGAAAGAAGCAAAAGCTCAGGAAAACTTCAACTCGTTGGAGACAGCCCTAGAAGGCCTTCTTCTGCTCTACCCACAATTTCCATCTAGGCAGAGCAAAGGAACCCTCACCAACTGACTGATGACATGTTGACAGGGATTCGGGCTTTTGAAACATGGGAGAGCAGAGGGAGTCTTGCACTGTCCCATCCGTCCCCCATGCTGAGCTCTCAAAAATATACTCCCAGGTAGTTTCTGCTGCCTTTATCCAGATCTTGGATCCCATGAGTTGGTTCAAAATAGCCTATCCCCGCCAGCCCCCAGCTCCAAGGTGGCACCCCTGCAGCATCAGGGCTTTCTCAAACCTCCCTTGCCTCCCACTTCTCTCCATTGTTTGAGGGGTGGTGGAGCCCACAGAGCCTTGAGATTAAAGGTAAATAGGAAGGAGCTGGAAGAACAAAGTGGGTGATCCTGAGAGGGGAGAAAGAACAGGGAAGTAGCCCTGCACCTACATCCCTGCGCCTACACCCCTGCACCTACACCCCTGCACCTACACCCCTGCAATCACTTAGTGGGATTTATGATGAACTCCACAGTGTGGGATTTTCAGATGCCCAAACCTTGTTGGATCTGTGCAGGGCCTCTTCAGCGGATTTGCGGTCACAGGCGCCAGCATACCAAGGCTTACCATGAAGTTCAGCCTCCTGTGAGACAGAGGCATTGTGAAACATGAGTTGGTCCTCAAAGTCTGTGAGAATTTAGGTGAGGTGTTTAAATGGCCAGTTTTGCAAAACCAAGTCAGGAGCAATAATCTGCATCTTCACCACTACTGTTAAAATGACTTTTGTGTTTCCTTTGGTCAGTCACAAGGCTTCTATGGCTAGCTCATTCCCATTTGGCATTTGCTGCTAAATTTAGTCCTAAAACATAAGCGGACCTCACTAGGTTCCTCAACCATTTTTCCTCCTGAATGAATTATATACTCTTTTCTCATTGTGCTCTTATTCTTGATGCTTAATAGAGTGCTTCGTAAATTTCAGTGTGTTCATATGTGTGTGTGTGTGTGTGTGTGTGTGTGTGTGTGTGTGCACAAGCAGGAGTACATGTGTGCCAGACATCAACATTTGACGTTGCTCCTCAGGAGCTGTCTACTTTGGTTTTTGAGTTAGCATCTCTCACGGGGCTCAAAGATTAAGCTGGGCTAGCTGGCCAGCCCACCCCAGGGATCTCTGTTTCTGTCTCACCAGGGCTGGGATTACAACCACACAGCATCACACCCCTTTTTCATTTTGTTTTCTTCTGTTCTGTTTGTTGGTTCTGGAGATGATATTCAAATCCTCATGTTTGTGTGGCAAGCACTTTACCAACTGAACGATTTCCCCAGCTCCCAATTGCCAGTGTTTCAATAATGTTATCTTACTCGATTTTGACAAATAAGGATATTTATTCGCTTATCATCTTCACATTTTTTGCATCAGCTCAGAGAGACTTATTCAAGAGCACACAGGGTCCTTTCTCTGTCTTTTTATGCTGTTCTTTTTGATATAGGCTGTAACACCATAAGCTTCCACAGGTCTATTCTGAGGAAATTATAAAGTTTAAATAAAATCTATGTGAGAGGAATAACAACAAAAACAACACATTCCCTCAAAAGAAGCACTAATTGTTTTTCAGGGTATCTGGAATAGAAGTGAGAAGAAATGGGGCAGGTCTTTCTTAGTCACTGAAGACAACAGGACATACTGTATCCACCAGGCCAACTTAATTCAAATCCAGACTCCATGTTGAGCCTTACTCCAAGTTGTCTTTTCCGAAGACATGCCCTTTCCCAAAGTTCACTGGAAACAGTCCAATAACATCAAACTCACACCATACCTGGTCTGCAAAAGTGGAATTAGATGAAAAGCTAGGTAATGGTCCATCTATAGCTGGGCTTCCCCCTTCTGGGAACCCTGAAAGAGATTTGAAAATCCATTAATCTTTTCTAGTTTCTGTGCAGCTACAGTGCCAGTGCCTCACTACGGAGCCTGCACTGTGGGCCACACACAGAACTGAAAAATCCTGAGGACAGTGCTGCTCAGAGGTGGCCTCAGGACCCCTTGAAATCCCCAAGATCATTCCAGACCTTTGAGAGGTCTTTGCTTTTTTGGCAAATACCTATCTTTGAAAAACCTAGGTTTTCTTCTTGTCTTTTAACAAGAAAAGTATAGCAGCTGACTTTTGGCTCTAGACACTTAAAATTTCTGTCAAGTTGGACCTGGTAATTTAGGCTGTAATACCAGCTACTAGAAAACTGAGGCAGGGGGATCACAAGTTTAAGGCCAGCCTGGGCTACACAGTAAGACCCTGTCTCAGAAGTAAGTAAGATTTGCAGAATGTAATCCAGTGCACTCTATACACACTCACACACAAATATGCATACACAAACGAACACCAAGACACACAAACACACACACACACACACACACACACACACATCTTGGAATAGTTTTATGTTAGTGTATAATGATTTCATGTAATTTTTAAATGGATTATTTAGCAGTTTTTGTTTTTTAAGCTTTGATAATAAGAAGCAATCTCTTCATGTCCATTTCGAGACTTACACAACACATAAAGCAAGGGAACAGTCAGCCACACATCTACTGCTCTAACCTACAGTTTAAAAAATGGTCTGGTTGCTGAATGTATTATCTTTTTTGTTAACTTATTTAATTATTTTATTTTATTATGCAGGGTCATTTTCATGAACACATATAAAGTATTTTGGGCATATCTCCTCCAAATTCCTTCATCAACAGCTTTATAAACATATTATCAGTAGGAAGAAATGTTTAAACCAAAATTATTTTGGTCTTCAGTGAATTTTAAAAGTATTAAAATGGTCTCAAGGTGAAATTGCTTGAGAATCCTTGAATTAAAGCAAAAACTCCCTCAAGTTTATAATCTGACTATAGAAACACATGAAATAGAAGACATTCAGCTGCTTGCCTTCCTTCTTTCCTCCCTCCCTTCCTCCCTCCCCTTCTTTCATCTCTCTTTCTGTCTCTCTCTCTCTTTCATTCTTGTATGCCTGATGTGGATCTAGGCACTGGGGCACTGGGAAATATATATATATATGTGTGTGTGTGTGTGTGTGTGTGTGTGTGTGTGTGTGTGTGTGTATATGAACAAAACAGGAAAATGTTCTGTCTTCTTGGACCTTGGACTTCCAAGGGTTGAACAATCAAGACATAAACAACTTTATGCCCGAAGCATTGAGAGTCACACTGCTCTTGAGAACAATGAACTAGAAGGCAGCTTCACAGAGGTGGTTTCAGGACAGGTGGGAGAACACTCCCAGATACAACAATACAGTTGAGAGGGTGGTCAGACTTCCCCAGGGAGCCTAGAAACCGTGCTGGCTGGTTTCTGAGGGTCACAGTCAGGCAAGCACCCAAGACTGACACTTTTAGAATCATGAATATGATTGTGCTGGGACGTCTCTGTTTTCAGCGTTTTGTCTTTGCCATCTAAGATGACAGCCCTCACCGTCCCCACCAGTCTCTATCGCCCACCCCACCCACCTAGCTGTTTTCTTTCAAGGCGCTCTGAGGTTGCCTAATGTGAGACTGTTTGTCTCCTCGTCTGCTGTACTGTGTGTGTCTCCTGCAGCAACAATGTCACTTCCACCAGGACAAGGCCACTGATTCATCCTAGTCTCCCCTCTACCCAACAGTGACTGGCACGTGGTAGAGAGATGATCAGTAACAATGCAAAGAATGACTAGAGCTGGAAAACAACTGGTAAAATGCAGCTTTCTAAACAGAAAAATAAATTTCTATAGACAAATTTAGAATGAACAGAAAAACTACTTAGCAAAGTTTCATTTTCTTTAAAGTGAACCAAAAGTGTAATTAAACACTAAAAAAATTAACTTATGCAGCAAAAATGCAAATGTATTTTTGTAAATGACAATTATTCTGTTTTTTTAATGGTTAATCTTGATTGTTTTGGAATATGTCTCAAATTTCATGTAGTGTTTTCCTTTTTTTCACCTCCTATATTGAGTTGGAAAAAAACAAAAGGCGGAGGTAGTTCCCTTTGGGCGTCTGACTTACTGAGTCATAGATGTACTTATTAAAGGTTTTATTTTCAATTGCACATGTGTGTGTGTGTATGTGAGTGCAGGTCCTCACAGATGCTGGAAGAGGACATTGGTCCCCTGGAGTTGGAGTTCCAGGCCTCTGTGGGTGCTGGGGACCGAACTCACTCTCTGATCTATCTCTCCAGATCGGATTCATCTGATTCATATATAAGGTGATGTTTACCTTGGGAAAACTATCCAGATAATTACCACATTCTCATTGTAAGGCACAATTTATAGATATATGAGAGGTTCACTAAAATGTCTTTCAGATTTAAATGAAATACCTATCATTTATTGAGAACCTTCTAGGTGCCAAGCACTGTATTAGGCATTTTTCACGTGTTGTTTCACTTAATCTGATTTTGAAAATAGCTGTATTGTGATTTTTTTTAAAATGGTGATGATGATTGATAAGTAAATGTTCAACCAATACTAAAGATTGGAAATATTTACCTTTCAAAATAACTCTACAAAATAAATATCATTGGCCCCATTTTACAGACAAGGATGCAAACAAGAGAAGACATGGACTGCACAGTGGAAGTAACAGCGTTGTTAGTCCCCATGGTCACTTGTGGTTGACTATTGTGGTGGTTTGAATGTAATTGGCCCCCATAATCTCATAGGGCGTGGCACTATTAAGAGGTGTGGCTTTGTTGGAGTAGGTATGGCCTTGTTGGAGGAAGTGTGTCACTGTGAGGGGCAGGCTTTGAGGCCTCTTATGTGGTCTCCTATGCTGAAGCTACTCCCAGTGTCACAGTCTATTTCCTGCTGCCTTCTGATCAAGATGTAGCCAGCACCATGTCTGCCTGCATGTCCTCATGCTCCCCACCATGATGATAATGGACTGAACCTCTGAACTGTAAGCAGCCACCTCGATGAAATGTTTTCCTTTATAAGAGTTGCCGTGGCCATGGTGTCTCTTCACAGCAATAGAAACCCTCATTAAGACAGTCATCATGGTTTCATTGTACTTACTTGGCAGAGGAACAGGCTTTTGATGGAGAGGTCTGAAAGGAAGAAATGCAGGTTAAGTAAAAGGCAGAGCACAACACAAAATCTGGAGACTCCACACCAAAGGGTATCAAGATCTAAAGGTGGGCGGGGCAACAAAAACCTATGGAAAACCAAGATTTTTTTCCCTTAGCTTTGCAAAGGCGGAGCCTTGACTGAAGTGCTGTGTTTTAGTTGAGACCAACAACCTGAAAAATGGATCTCTGAAATTCTTAGTTTCTTGAGTTGCTAACATCTTCCCAGATTTAATTAAGAAGTCACGAAACATTGCTTCCCCCTGTGACCTTGTATGACAATGAGTTTCCATAGCAACAAGAAGCAACTTGTTTTTAAAGGGAAAAGAGCTAGCTCATGATCTATTATCCCCACACTCCGGAGGCTGAGGCAGGAGTTAAAGGCATCCTGTCTGCATATATAAGGAAGGCAATGCATACATAGCTAGGCAAGCTGGGGCTACAGAGTAAGACCCTGTCTTTAAAAAATATATAAAATAAAGGGATTGGAGAGGTTGTTCCAGAAGACCCGAGTTCAGTTCCTAGTGCCCACACTAGATGGCTCACAACCATGCAACTCTAGCTCCAGGGGATCTGATACCCTTTTCACATACATGCAACATATACTCACAAATATACATACAAAAAAATCAAAATGAAAATATGTTTAAAAGAATGAATAAATAAATAAATGGAAGGATTCTTACTTCTGGGCGGGAGGAAACACTGGTGACTGTACACTGTCTTGTCTGTGACTAGACCCTCGGTGGCGTTCAGCAGGGACAGGCTTTTCTGGATTAGGAGAGGATCTCACATTAGTATTAAAGTGAAATATCAGTGCCCATCCCCAAATCCAGCCACTCAGCTGTGTAGGTAGGACTCTTCTTTAGCCAGATGTCTTCCCAATACCCTGTCTTCTAAGGAGTTCTCAGTCTGTGTACTTGTGACTCTCTTGGTGTGTGTGTGTTCTTAGGACCATAGCTCCCTCTTGGCAGTGTTACCATGCTGGTACCTCCGTGTTCCTCCTTGAGCAGTGTCCATGAAGACAGAACCCCTGGGTACCAGACTGTAAGTGTCTGAGCACAGGTGGGTGCTAGGCGATGAACAGGCTTGACAGCCTTCTGTACAACTCATTCTCTGCTTTCTCTGTGTAACCGCCCTTCAAGTTTTACCACACCTTCGTGTGTCTTGTTTAGTCGTGAGATGTCATATGAGTAACTTACTGCTGATGAGAGGTAAAAATCTCAGGATTTAAGAATGACCTACTTGTGAAAAATTAATTGAATCCAAGTCCAGGTTGCCCTTGAATGTTGACATCGCTTGGATCTCAGCATGCTCTTGAGGGAGGGTAGGAAATAGGCATAACCACAGAGCTTAAGAAATCTCTGCTGAAGCCCATAGGGAACTTTCCTACTGTGACATTAAAAGAAAAAAGCTACAGGGAACTTCAAAGGAACAAAAGCAGTGAATCCCGTGCTAAAAGTGGTCAGCCCAAGTGCACTGACATTCAGCCAGCCTTGAACTCTAGAGCTATTTCAGATGTGTGGCAGGTTACTTTGAACTGCCATGCTAACTCTGTGCTCATTTCTTTAAAACTCAGAAATTCCCAAAGGAGCACAATGCCCACACTAGGTTCCAGTAGTCTTAAGTTTTGACCACACTGATGTGTTGCTTCTAGACACTGTTAGACAGGTCCTTGCCATCTTGTAAAAGCTTCCTCCATTTGGTAGAGCTGTGACAGTTCCCATAATTACAGTAACTTGCTTTCCAGAACTGTTGGGTCTCTCAGGCTGTCCAAATATCCAGAAATAAGCTCAAACTGGACTAGAGGGTTTCTGGCCATTAGATAAAAGCCAGCATTCCTCGGAAACTTGTGAAACTGGTTCCTATCTGTGAAAAGGAGCATTTCCCTTACCTCTGACAGAAGGGACACATGGCTACCTGTGGTGCCTATCAGAATACCAAAGTCCATGTGCTACAAGCCGCAAAAATATACAAAGTAGGATTTTGGCTGATTATGACAAAGCTAATACCTGGAAGAAGCCAAGGGCATTCCAGAGGTCAAGCTGAGGTTCAAGGAGCCTTGGTGATATTTGGTTTTTGATTATCAACCTTTTCTGCTATGAGTTTCTTGTGTGCTATTGTAGCTTTTCCATCATTTATTGGGCACCATTTCCCCTCTACTAAAGGAATATTTAGATAACCTTGTGCGCTGACAGCTATGCACAGCAAGAACCCCAGTTCAAGCCTCCCTGTAATTATCGTCATTGGCAGCATCCAGCCAGGTCCATCCCCAGACGGAGGAAAGTACCTTATCAGAGATACCTCTGTATTCTCTAAGAACAGACTTAAGCGTCCAGACTACCTGTTTGAGAAGGCCTGGCAGATATGCCAATTAAGCTTAACTTTCTCCTTTCCCAAATCTTACCTCTGGTTCCAGATCTCCCTTTAACTATCACCAGAGGCATCTAGCTGTACACAGGTTGCCTAGCAACCGAGCACACTTTCCCCCACCCTGCAGAAAAATGGCAGACAGCTTGGACAGATAGGAGCCACAGGAAAAAAAGAAGGCAGTTTTATTTTCTCCCATTAACCTAGCAACTTATAGATTCTTAACATTTTCTAGCAATCACGTTTAAGACTATAGTTGAGCACATAAGATCCCTCTTCTTAGATATTACCTGAATTTAGCCTTTAGTTAATTCATTTCCCCATTAGTTACTTCCCTTTTGGGTTGCAAATGATAATTAACAGTTACTGCCCCTTTATGTGATTCTTATCACCCCTCCGTTTGACCCTGGAAGCCTGGCTTTGCACTGCCAAGGGATTACTGCTTGTAAGTGTGTATATATATACTGGGACTCCCTGGGCACGGGAGGATGGAGAAGAAGATTTGGAAGAATAAATGACTGGACTAAGAGCTCTGTGTGCTGAGATTCTCTTTCCCGAAAATAGTCCTCACTGTTCGTAGTTCTCTCTCCTGAGCCCCTGGGATGTATAATATTAAGGCTGGTCCCTCTAATAGTATACAAGATCCATGCTGGCCTCTGGGCTCCCCAGTATCGCAAGGACCTGATACACATTTCAAAGTCTATGCTAGCATCAGGCATTCCCTCCCCACAGCCACTCGCCCCTCTTATGATCTGATTATCCTCACTATTTGCTCGCTTACGCTCTCTAGCTGTACTCTATTCTCATCTCTTGTTATCTCGATATCTCCACTATTCTCTCTTGCTTCCCTAGTCCTGGCTATGTTCAGTCTCTTCTCTCTGCTCTAGACTCTTCCAGATGCCTCTGGCTGTTTTCTCTCATATCTACAATAAAAACCTTAACCACATCATAGATCAGTCACATCAGCAGTTTCTTTTCCTGCACCCACTCACATATAAGAACTCAAGTAGATTGTTTCTCTGGATTCCTGTCTTCCTGCCCCAGGCCATACCACCACCACCAACAACAACCCCAGTCATGAGAGATTTCTATCAGTCATCTGACTCTTTAACTCACTGGTCATCCCAGCAATGGACAAATACCAGCTGAAAAAGGAAACTTTTCAACCTGTGTTCCAGCTTGTAAGCAGAAATGATTCTTACAGAGTTTACCTCACCCAAACAAAGCCCTGCATGGTCTCAAGTCACTAGTTTCCTTGTCTGTCTGTCTTTCTCACTCGTCTTTACATTCCTGAAGTCTCCTCCCCAGGGCAGAGATGGCTGCTCCCTCCCTTTGGGTTTAAATGGCCACTGCCTCTGCTTTTAGAAGGAGTCCAAAAGAAGCCGCTTGCTAAGCTCCTCTGTGGGAAGCCTGAGCAGCAGGGGGCAAGCCGGCAGCCCGTCCAACCTGGTTTTGGAGACTCTCAAAGCCTTTAAGTTTACACAGAGGCTCCAGTCACTAAGACTGTCTGCTCTGCTCCTGCTTATCTGGCTGGAGAGCCTGGATGGAGAGCAAGGCATGCATGGGATGTCCAGGAACAGAAAACTTCAAAGGGGAGGCAGAGAACCACAGGACAGTCAAGGAGGGGGTGGGGAAAGAAACAGCCTGATGGAAGAAAGAAGGGGAAAAGAATGGGGGAGAAACCTAATGGTGTGATAAAAGGGGAGACGAGAGCAGCGGGGTGTGCTCAGAAAAAAGCCACTATCCTCTGAGCAGGGACACCAACATGCTCTGTGAAAGGACACACGCTGTGATGAAGCACAGGGTGCCTTCATGTGTGGAGTTGGATGGATGCAGGACTTCAGAGTCTCTGTGCTCTAAGTGTTGACATCATGAATGAGTCCTCTTTCCTGTCCCCAATCATGCTTTTCAAATACAAACTTTTTAAATGAGGTGATTATTGAAAAGCATGTTGTTTTGAGAGATGGTGAAGCAAAGGCAAAGAAGTATTTGAAGATGTACTAACACTACGGGCATTTGAACTTTGAAAACTTTGCAACAGCACTTCTTTAAATAAACAGGGTTTTAAAAATTCGTTACCTCGTCTCAGCTGTTCTGAGACGTGTAGGTGGCTCTAGGCTTGTACATAGTACCACCATATTGCTTTCTAGCTGGCTGTGGCCGTCTGCAGTAAGCAAGTGGCAGGCAGGCTGTACCCTCCTCCACAGACCCTGCCTGCTACACTCAGGCTCCGGAGCTAACTTTGCTACTCACTACTTCAGTGCAAAATACTAATCATTCAGAAGAACTGGCTTCATATTAACAATTGGCTCCTAAATAATGAAAGAAATTCAGAATTAAGGATTTATATGCAAATCATTAATAGAAAAATTACTTTTGGAGTACATTCTCAATCTTCAGAATAAATACATTACCTTCACAAACACTTGATGCATTCTGTGGAGAGGCAATTGGAGTCTATGGTAAGAAAAAAAAAAGACAAAGACATTCAGCACAGCAGAACATGGAGATAAAAGTCAGAGCAATATTAAATATGCTGGTAGAGATTTGATGTAGCTACTCCAAATCATGCCAACAAAGTGAAAGCAGTTTTCATTCATTGAAAACTGGATGAGTGTGTCTCATGGAAGGAGTGGTGCATTTCATTGTGGGGACATGACTAATCTGTCAACAGTGTTGATGGACACCATGACCCTCAGCAACTGCCAGGCAGCAGTGCTTATGTGGTGGGCATCGGGCATCTGGCTTTGGTCTCATGGTCCCACCTTCTATGAATCCTAAGCAACAGTCACTGTCGGGTTCTAGAGTAAGCTCAGGTCCAGCTGGGCTGAGTTGTATCATGGGCTTACCCAGGGTCACCGCATTCTGATCAGAAGCTGAGTTTGGTCTGTGACTATTTATCTGATACATAGTGGTCTGCTATTTGCTCTGGGGTCAGCAGTAATGGAGGCATGGATGACTGCACACCTCCTGTTATCTGCTGCACACATTTAGGAAGGCTAACAGAATCCAGCAAGGACCACCTTATCAGGAGTAGCACCTTCCCAGCTCCCTGAGTTTAGAATTTGCGCTGGGTTGTCTGGGCAGCAGCTTCAATTGCTAAGCCTGCTGTGTTGAGCACAACTGGATGCATTGTTGACCTTAAGTAAGTGGTCAACAACTGAGACTGCAGGAACCGTGAAGCACTTTCAAGTGCAGAATCAACTTACTGTCTTCAGGGGTGTGACTGTTTTCTTCCTAGGGAATAAGAGATTAGCCTTGTTAGACACAAGCAAGACGAAGCAGAGTTACCAGTAACCTTCTTCTTAGACCTAAACCATGAAAGTGAAAACAGTGGGTAGGAAGACTGAGCTTGAAGGACAGACAGGGATGGATGGAGGGTTTAGTTGTGATGATCCTCCCAACGGATGGAGAAGGGTTAACTCTCTTAGTCAGCACTCTATTGTTCTATTGTTTTGTGAAGAGATACCATGACCAAGGCGATTCTTATAAAAGAAAGCATTTAATTGAGGGCTTGCTTACAGTTTCAGAGGTTTAGTCCGTAATCAGTATGACAGGGAGCATGGTAGCATGCAGGCAGGTCCTGGAGCAGTAGCTGAGAGCTGCATCCTGATCCGTAGGCAGAGAGAGAGAGAGAGAGGAAGAAGAAGAGGAGGAGGAGGGGAGAGACTGACTCTTGGCCTTGGCCTTATGTGGGCTTTTGAGACCTCAAAGCCCACCCTCAGTGACGCACTTCCTCCAACAAGGCCACACCTCCTAATCCTTTCAAACAGTGCCACTCCCTAAGCATTCAAATATATGAGCCTATAGGAGCTATTCTTATTCAAACCACCACATTAATGTTAATAAACAAAGGTCCAGTTGCCAAGAGTCATCAGAACAACTCTTGTCTCAGGTCTGCTGCTGGCTGCTTGGTGACCTTGGGCCCTTCTTTTGGTAGTAAGGCAACTGTACGCTCTAGCTTCCTCAGTGTGAACTGAGGAGTGAGGTAAATGCAGAGCCCTTCCCACACCCCTGGCACTCTATGAGTACTGCCTGGGGCCCAAGTAGAGGTAAACAAATAAAAATAAAAAAACCAATCAAGCAGGTGAGGTTGCAACCATCACCTTTCTGTATCCACCTCTGCTCTACTTCCAGGCAACTGTTCTCTGATGTCTGTCTTCCAAGAGATCCACAGCCCCACTAGTTCAAAGTCTTTGTGATCTACGGTCCCAAATGTCTGCACCTATGCCAACATTCCCATTTATCTTGGCTTTCTTAGAGCTTGGACTTACTGTTGCTAAGGTTTTCTGCTTCTTGCTGGAGTTTATTTTTAATTCTTTTCCCTGTCCTTGATTCAGCTCCCCACTCTCTTCTCCCTTCCCCCCCACTGCTCCCTCTCATGCTTTGTCTGACAGCTGAAATATAGGGAAGAGTACTAATAATAATCCAGTGTCGGTAAGAAGTCTGTCTGGAACTAGGTTAAGCTCCTCGTAGATGACTTCAACCATTTAAAGGGCCTTCCCAAGTGTGTATTATATATAGTGAAACCCTGCCTCAAACAAAACTGAAAACCCAGAAGAAGCTGTGTGTGGTAGCATGGGCTTTTAATTCCAGCATGTGGGAGGCAGAGGCCGGCAGCCAGCCTGACCTACATAGCACGTTCCAGGCCAGCCAGGACTACACAGTGAGACCCCTTCTCAATTGTTTTTCTGTTATTGTCCCATTTTAGAGATCAGGAAACAGGTTTAGAAAGACTAAGTAACTGCTCAAAGAGAAGGCAAGAGAGGAGTGCAGTTCTGGTTAATAACCCACCAAATTCAGGCTTGTTTGGTTTCCACTGGGGTAGAATTAAGACTGTAACCGTGCAGTCCAGTTTTATACATATGTAAGTATACTTAAAAAAAGATTTATTTTATTAAAATTTGTGTGTGTGCGTGCGTGTGTGTGTGTGTGTGAATGTGTGTGTGCATGTGCGTGTGCGTGTGCATGTGTGTGTGTGTGTGTGTGTGTGTGTGTGTGGTGTTTGGATAGGTACCATGTAAGTCAGATTCGCCAGATCCCCTGGAGCTGGAGTCACAGGTGGTTGTAAGCTTCCTGGCATGCAATCTGGGGATCAGACTCAGGTCCTCTGGAAGAGTGTCGCCTGCTCTTAACCACTGAGTCTACTTCCCAGTTCATAAGCGTACTTTTGTAAGGACCTATTGAGCCTACACAATTGTATGGAGTATATGGTGGTTTGAATAAGACGATCTCCATAGGCATATATTTGAATATTTGGTTCTCAGTAGGCAGAACTTTTGGGGAAGGATTAGGAGATGTGGCCTTGTTAGAGAAGGTGTGTCACTGGGGGCAGGCTTTGAGGTCTCAAAAGACTTGTGCTGCCAGGTGGTGGTGGCATGTGCTCTTACTCCCAGCACTAAGAAGGCAGAGGCAGGTGGCTCTCTGAGTTCGAGGCCAGCTTGGTCTACAGAGCGGGTTCCAGAACAGCCAGGGTTACACAGAGAAACCCTATCTCGAACTTACCCCCTTCTCCCTGCCCCCTCCCCCAAAAAAACACCACCACCACCACCACCAACATAAAGCACCTTGTGCTATTCCCAGTCTCTCTCTCCTCTCTACCTCATGGTTGTGGATCAAGACATAGGTTCTCAGTCATTTCATCACTCTGCCATCATGGTCTCAAACCCTATGAAACTAGGCCCAGATCAAATACTTTCTTTTATAAGCTGCCTTCATCAGTGTCCTGTGACAGCAATAGAAAAGTAACTAATACGGTGGTGTCATAATACTCACCCTGCAGGTTCCAAAGCCAGCTTAAATCCCTTAAGCATTGTCCCACAAAACATGTTCAGATGTATGAGCACCCTAATGCATGCTCTAATGCCAGGTACACTTTTATAGGCCATGTACTACTTGTGAGTGAAATCAGGGAGCAGAAAGTAAAGGTTGAACCTGATTGGAGATCTCAGTACTATCAGGTGTTGACAGTTGGGGTGCCCTGAAAACCACCGTGAGCCAATGAACTCATATTTTAGCTAAAACTGACTGTATGTGAGGCAGGACCCCTCATCTCCAACTATAGTGGCAGCTCCTCTGCTCCGTCATGAAGGCTAGCATCAATGGAGAACTAACAGGAGTTCTCAGGGCAGCAGGACCCCACCATCCCACATACCCAGATCTCATGCAACCACTCTCCTCAATCAGTACTCACCCAGCTCGCGGCAGTGGGGACGGTGCAGCAGGCAAAGATGACTTGGAGTCCCAGACCCCACTGTTTCGACCTGCACAGAACGTACATGAGTCAGGAATGTATATGCCCTGCCTTCAGGAATGGCTGTATTAGTGAGGATGGGATTTCTGAGACACACATGCTTTGTGTGACTTTAAGTGAAGGGCATGGATCTAGTGACGCTGATTCTGGGGGACAAATGTCTGGGCACAGATGATGAGAAATTTGAGATGCCATATAGGGGCAAGGAATAATACAGTAGTTGAAGCACTGGCCACACAAGAGTGAAGACCAGAGTTCAGACCCCCAGAGCCCATGTAAATGCCAAGTGGGTGTGGCTGCTTGCTTGTAATGCCAGTCTTGGAAAGTAGAGCTGGGAAACTCAGAGAAATCTAGGAGCAAGACTAACCATATTGATGAACTCTAAGTTTGATTGAGAGACCCTACCTCAAGGAGTAAGGTAGAGAGTGATGGAGGGTGATTCCCAACATCAGTCTCAGGCCCCCACATGCACTTGCACCCACACATCTGTGCCTACACAATGCAAACATATACACAAACGAGAAAAGAAAATAATGCCAACATACAACTCTCACAAAGGCTGTAGGTTAAAATGCCCCTCTAATGCTTCTGGGCCTTAGACTCATGGGCAAGTTCAAGGACCCTGATTCTGAGAGCCCAATGAAAATACACAAAAGTTCCTTTGGGAGAGAGCCAAGAAATACCACTTGCCCCGAGTATGCTGTACAGGTATGCTCAACAAAGGTGTCTAGAGACATATGGGCTCAGCCCACTCCTGGTGCACACAGCCCTCCCCGTTCATGTGTATCACACTTCAGCACAGTGTCTGCTCCTCATGCACATCAGAGAATGTCTACGCACTCACAGGCAAGTAAGGACAAGTGCTGAGCCACTCCCCACATCACATCTTCTGAACTCATAGAAGGGACCCAGCGACCTGGACATGTATTCACGCCCTCCCCGCATGCCTGTCTGAAAACAGAGCCAGACAGTCACGAAGGAAGCAGTGGGAGAGGCAGTAGGTTCCCCACGCGGGGACTGCTTGGACACTGCTGCTCAGTAAGACGGAAGGCTCATGACAAGAATTTGTGATGGGTCAAACTGAATCGAATAAACATTGTGTGTGGTGTACATGCAAGCATGTGTGTGTGCATGTGTGTAGAGAACAGAGGAGGATGCCGGGTGTCCTGCTCCATTATTCTGCCTGATTCCTTTTAGATTGGGTCTTGCATTAAACCTGGAGCCAGGCTGGCAGCCAGCAGGTTCCAGTGACCCTCCTGTCTCTACCCATCCTCTCAGGGCTGGAGTTAAAATCCCATGCGTGCTCATGCCTGACTTTTTCCATGTGTGCTTAGAGAGCCAAACTCAGGTTCTCATCTTGACCAGTAAGCGCTCACACTCACTGAGCCATCTCCCAAGCCGTGAATAAGAGGCTACCAGAGAGAGTGGTCCCCAGTTCCTAGTGGATGTGCAGGAGATACCCTAGGGTAAGCTTGGGTCAGATCTGTTGCCCAGTGCAGTGCTTTAGCTTCCTGTCAACCCAGAAATGGGTTACCAAGTGTCAGTGAGGACCTGGTCTGTGGGAGGCACTGGGAGGCATCACAGGTCCTGTGGAGGGTGCCTGGAAGGAGAGACATGTGGCCTCCTGGCATCTCACCTGAAGAAAAAGGCCTTCAAAAGTATTGAAAGTCAGCCGGGTGGTGGTGGCACATGCCTTTAATCCCAGCACTTGGGAGGCAGAGGCAGGTGGATCTCTGTGAGTTTGAGGCCAACCTGGGCTGCAAAGCTACACAGAGAAACCCTGTCTTGAAAAAAAAAAAAAAAAAAAAAAAAAAAGAAAAAAAAGTATTGAAAGTCAGGCCACCAGGTCATTCTCTTAACTTCTGTGCAGAGCCGTACTTGCTGAGCTGAGTGCTAATGTCACTAACCACTGGCAAACCAGAGTGGGTAGTCCTGATTGCTCTGGGCCTTCTCTAGCACGGCTCCTACTTATGGCTTACTTGACTTAAATGCAATTTTAGAGAACATGTAAGAAAGGAAACCACATTTTTAAGTGTTAGGTTTCAGACTGCCCATATAACCAGAATCCTTTCTGCTCAAGACGGACTATAGAAGGATTTCAGGCAGATAAAGAGAAGCTAACATCCCTCAGGAACTTGTGAAATCCACACATCCCCACGCCCCAACCCCACCCCCATCCTCCAAAAGGAGTCGGTTCCCTTGACTCTCCATTAACATATGCCTGCGGTAGCTGTCAGCCTATGCTGGCCCCTCGAGGCTCCCTCAGTATCATAAGTACCTGTTGTACATCTCAAAGTCCACACTAGCATCTAGGCCCTTCCCTCCCTCAGCTACTCATCCTCCTTATAACCCACCCGATTTGTTCACCCCACATCCTCTCTGCCTCCTGCTATTCTCTGTCTTGCTATCACCTTGCTTTCTCGCTCTTCTCACTGGTCACTTCCCTGCTACACTCTATTCTCTATTGCCATCTCCACCATTCTCTCCTGCTGCCCCTGCTTCCTGGTCCTGGCTGTGGCCAGTTTGTTTCTCTCTCTCTGCTCTGGACTCTTCCAGGTGCCTTTGGATATTTTCTCTCTTTTACTCACAATAAAAACCTTCCCCCAATAATGGAGCAGTCACGGCCACAGTTTTATTACGGTGCTCCCTCACATACAGTGAGCTGTACCTGTGACATGAAAATCAAGAGAAATGTCATCCAGCCATGGTGTGTGAGTACCACTGTGATCATCTGATGGCTGAGTAAAGCTGAACGTTAAGGTTGACACTGTGCAAATAGGCTAGCCACCCATATTCAGAGAGAAGAATTCAGGGCAGAGGAGGCAACCATGTCTGAAAAAATAGGAAGCAGATAAAAGGTCTAAGTCAGACCCCACCCCCACCTCAACCTTTGTTAGACCTACTGCCTGGTTTTTCTACTGAGTTATCCTTTCCTCCATGTCCCCAACCAGCACACTGACATCTCCCTTTTCTTTTCTCTCCATAAATAGCTTTTAGCCAGCAGACAGGAGGGCCTTCCAGCTGCAGTCTGGGGAAGCAAAGCATGGTGCTAGTGCAAACCCATGTTCTTAGGCCAGTGATGTGTTTCAACAGATAAAAGTGCTTGTCGCCAAGCCTAAGGAGCCAAGTTCAATCCCCAGAACCCACATGGTGAGGGAACCGACTTTACAAAGTTGTCCTGAGACCTCCTCGTGTGTACCAAGGAAAACGTGCCCTGTCCCCTGACAAATACGTTGAAAAAAATCCACTGTGGTCTTGCATTAGGAAGATAGCATGTGCTTATTTCTCTGTCATCAAACTGGCTGGGTGACCTCTTAGAAACAGTCTCAGGTGCTCTGTGAAATGGGACACTCCTCATCTTATCAAATTCACTTTTCATGGTCAGACAACAGGATAAATCTGACATTTTAAGAATCAGCCAGACACAGCCAGAATCTGGGAAAGGAGCAAAAATTTGTGATGCCTAAAAACTTTATAGTGCGGGAAAAGAGCCAGATGTTCAGAAGCCAGATGTACAGAGCCGCCTAGTGAGTGATTCTGTCTATGTGAAATGTCAGCAAAAACAGGTTTACAGCAGCGGATGCAGACATGCGGTTGCCTAGATCCGGGAGTGGAAACAGCACTGACTATAAAAATGGACATAATTGACCCTGGGGACTGGGTGGGCATGGACATTTTCTAAAAGTGAGATGGGGCAGTGATTACATAATGTGTTACTATAAACGTCATGGTTCATAGAAATCACTGACTTTATACTAAGATGGGTGAGTGTTATATATAATACTCAAATCATAACTCATAAAGGATTAGTAAACAGGATTGCTATTAGTGTCTTGCAATGAATACCCCAGTGTCTCTGGGTGCTGGCAGAGTGCTAGGGACTGCAAATGTGCCACCTGCCCCTCACTAACACCGAGTGGCACGGTGTACCAGGCACCCACATTCCTTTCTGAACGTGCCCAGTTCTCGATTGGGACACTCTAAGAGATGAGTGTGGTAGATGATGTACCAAAAAGCATAAAAGTAGGAGGGGGAAATCAGCGTCGGTCTCTATCTGTCTTGGGCAGAAATTTAGAAGTGTTCATTTTAAAGGTGCAGGTTGGGTGCCAACTGCTGCTTACTTTCTCAGCTAGGAAATTCATTTACAGGTCCTCAGTGTGTCCTGCTTCTGTGTTTTTTCCACAGCACTCTACTTCAGCTTCATATCCAACGTTTGTTCTGTTAACCCCACCCCACCCCCACATCAACCATGAAAGCCCCAGAGCTCCATCTCTTTGCAAGCATTCTTGGAGACTGCTGTTTTCTGCTATTACTAGATGGTGTAGCATTCCATACTCTGAAGCATGCACACAAAGATTCCATCCAGCAATTCTGCAACAATTTGGGCTACATTAGTGTGAAATTCAGTTTGCACATTTATGGGGATTTGTAAATTTCAAGTTTTTTGGGGGGTTGGGGTAGGGGGACAGAATTGTAAATGATACCAACCTAGAGAAAGCTCAGAAATACAGATTCTACCTATCCTTTCCTGATAAAAGCTACAGACCAACTAGACATTTTACTCTCTCCACATTCTCACTGGGAGACAAGTCCCTATGGACTGAGCTGCTTGGTTTCTTTAAACTGGTGGTTCTCATCCAGCTAGGAGTTGATCCCAACTCAGAGATAGTTGGCACCACATGGGGATATTTTTGCCCATCATATTTAGGGAGATGATTTGGAATCTAGTGGGTAGAGGTCAGGGCAATGCCAGGAAGCCTATGGGCATTGATGAGACTGACTTTTTTCCCCGTTATCAGGAAATTTGGGGATATAAGTGATTGTTCACATATGATCTTAGTTGTGTATCTCTTTTGGAACAGATTCAAAATCAAAGCAACCATACATATACTGTACCTGTGACATTCCCTGGAGGTGACATTGGCTTTGAGCTGTTTGGCTTGGTTGATCTATTCACCATGGGAGCTGAAATACACAAATACGCACACATGGAGTGATTACAGGCATGTTCCACTGAGGAAAGTTCTTGTAGAGAGGAAGATGAGTGGTCAAGCCAGAGAATCTGCAAAGATTTCATGACCCTTATTAGTCACATAAACCATCCACAGAAATCTTGTGGGGAAGCTCTGGATTGGATAGATTAGTGATTAAAGGAGTGAAATAAGATGATCTGACAAAGTACACGTGGATCAGAATGTCACCCCCCTGGAGGCTTTTGGGAGACAAAAGAGAGTTGGGCTTTGTTTTGTTTTAATCAAACGTATACTAAAGCCAAACATGGCAGTGCCAAATCAATCACCCTTTCCCTTCCATACACAAATTCTCTTGGATTTTGAGATGGTTTGAGGGGAGGAGAGAGAGGATGTGTAGGTATTGTTTTGTGTAATGGGTGGCTTGGCCTTAAAGCTGTTGCTCATGCTTGGGGAGTACGAGAGAGCATTGTTATTAAACAACAAAGAAACAAAAACCCCAGGAAAGTCGAGGACAGTTCTCTCTGGTCCAGTTTATTAGATGGGAAGTATCACCTTCCCGGGACTATATTTTCCAAAGTCACTATTTCTGGAAGGTGCTGTTTCCACGTCTGATCTCAGACATGTATTGGTGATAGCATTTCTTATCCCTGGCAGGATTTACAAACAAAGCACCCCATAGGCCTGAGACAGGTGGAACTAAAGAGCCAGAATGAGAGTACATGGACTCTCACTTTATCATTCCTCCACAGACTTGCTCGCAGTACACTGTTGATCAGTCCACCCTGTGGCTTGCAATCCTGTGAACGTCAGCTTTTGAGAACCATTCTGCATGGAGGCAGCTGAAGGTAACAGCTCCAGAGCTTCTGTAACCTGGGTCTAAAACCGTCAACGTGGAAGGAGGGGAAAGGCTCTGAGCCAGATGCTCCCCTAGCCAAAGGGGGTGTGGTTGCAGAGGAGAAGCCCTGTCAATTCCGAGTTCCTCAGCACTTACTGCTGAACAGCTTGGTGCAGGCTAACTGCTAGAAGCTTTCAGGCACTCCAAACTCCAAATGCTTACCTTTCTCAGTAGGCGGCGGGCTGCTTTCTCTGGGATGGATATAGTTTTCATCATTATCCTCCACAGGGACCACATAATCAGCCTAAAAGAAACAGAAATGAATGAAGAGAATGCTTGCTGTAAGTTCATAGTTAACTGTGGGAGAAAGATTTTTGTTTTTATGAAAGCTTTAATGGGCTGTAATTCACATACTAGAAAATTGCATGAGATGAATTTACAATGGGGTGCCTTTTGGCATTTAGTTATCCATTGGATCTACAGGGGCTTGTCTACTAGGCTCTGTCCCATGAGTGCTAAGTCCACCGCTACTGAAGTCTCTTAAGTAAAGTGTATAATACCAGCTGTATATCCTGTGATGAAACATCAGGGGCGGATGCAACCTATGGAAGGAAGAGTTTATTTGGGCTTAGGGTTCCAGAGGGATAAGCATCCATGATGGCGGGGCAGCACAATGGCAAACAGAAGGCATGGTAGCAGGATGTCGAGAGCTCACATCTTTAATCACAAGTGTGAACCAGAGCCTTCACTGGATGTGGGGTGAGATTACATAAACTCAAAAGCCCATCCCAGTGACATACTTCTTCCAGCAAGGCCACACCTCCTGAACCTCCCAAACAGTGCCACCAGCTGGGGACCAAGTATTCAAATGCCTGAGACTTATGGGGGCCATTCTTATTCAAACTACTACATCAATATTCAGCCAGTTTTGGGTACTTTGATTTCCAGGCTTCTAAAATACCTAATATGACTTTAGATATGTCTTATAGTTTGGATCTATATTCCTTTGATGGCTACTGCTTACGTACTTACTATCCATATACATATCTTTGACTATTAATATTCTTTCCCACTTTTAATTGGGTTATTTGTTTCTATTGTTATGGTATATTAGTTCCTTGTATGTCCTACATATAAGTCCATTATAAGATGCACGACTTGTGTTTTTTTCTCCAGTTTTGAGTCTCACTATGTGCACAGACTAGCACTGAACTGACATCCTCCTGCTTCAGCTTCCCGGGCTAATGTGTAATAGGCCTCCCTCATGCTTTCTTGGTGCATCACCTCCGACACAAAGATCTACATTTTAAGTCCACATTGTGTATCTTTTTTCTCTGCTGTTTGTGTTTTAGTGTCATTAAAAAACATTGCCTAACTCAAGGCCGTAAAGATTTCTACTTGTGCTTCCTTCTCTCTAAGAGCCCAATAGTTTCATATCTATGATCCACTTCTGGTTAATATTGCATATGGCATGAGGGAGGGTCCAATTCCTCATTCTGTATGTGGATATGTAGTTTTTCTAGCACCGTTACTTTTTAAAAATCAGTTACTTCTTTACTAAATTTTCTTAGTCTTTGTCAACAACCAGTGGACCACTAATGGAGAGAGAGAGAGAGAGAGAGAGAGAGAGAGAGAGAGAGAGAGAGAGAGAGAGAGAGAGAGAGAGAGAGAGAGAGAGAGAGAGAGAGAGAGAGAGAGAGATTTTATACTGATAAAACATAAATGAGCTACTCAGCTCTTAAAAATAATATTTCTAATCTGGCCTGATAGATTGACAAGAAGGTTACCAGAGAAGCAAAAAACAAAACAAAACAATAAGACCCCCCCAAACAAAACAAAATAACAACAAAAACAACAACAAAACCCCATCATTTCACTTAGCCATCCTAACAGCCCTGTCAGGTGGGTGAGGTACAGAGAAAATACATAGCTTGCACAAGGCGTAGATACAGGATTTGAACCCAGTCTGAGTGCTGAGAAGTTCAGGCACTCAGAAGCCACGTGCATGTCTCCTGCAACCCACCCCTCCACTCCTCCTTTCGAGTTCTTCCCCTTTCCGGTCAGCTGCTGTTTCTCATCTCTCCTTCACCTTCAGCAGAGCCGTCCCATCTACACCGCCTAGAGTCCAATCTGTTTAGAGTAATGCTATTTCTGGAGCCAAGACATTTCTATTCCGAAAGACCAATGACAGAAAAGACTTGATCCAATCCCAACAAATTCTGTTTGTTCAAGGAGAGGGTCGAATCAATGTGTATTTCCAGTACTGCAATTCAGTGATTTAAAATTGCTACCTGTCAAAACCGGCACATAATGAAGACACATCACAATCTGTACCTTAAAGGGACTGCAGGCATTACTGTGATGTTTTGATGTAAACTTTATTATCCCATGGACAATCTATAAAACCGTAGCTGTAGTGTCCTCCTGGTCTACGTAGTGAGTTCTAGGACAGCCAGTGCTACATAGAGAGAACTTATCTCAACAAAACAGAACAAAAACCCAACCAACAAACAAAAGACGCAAAAAACAACAAACAAAACAAATAAAAATAAAAGTTTTGGGGATGCATAAGGTTCTAAGTACTAGCAAAAGAAAAAGTTGAGTGTGTATGTGTGTTGGTTTTGTCTTTTCTTTTTCTTTTTTGTGGATTCTTTTTTTTTTTTTTTTTTCTCCTGAGACAAGGTCCCATGTAGCCTAGCCTGGTTGTTTCACTCATTCTGTAGGCAAGCTTGGCCTTGAACCCTGACCCTCCTGAATGATGGGACTACTGGCCTCTGCCACGACTCCTGATTCATGTGGTGTTGGAAATGGAACCCAGTGCTTTGTTCCTGCTAGAAAAACACTCTATCAGCTGAGCTACCTCCTCAGCCCCGTGTGTGTGTGTGTGTGTGTGTGTGTGTGTACAGGAGCACACGTGTGCCCAGAGGACAACCTCAGGAGTCATTTTTTCGGTGCTGACCACTTTGTGGGCTTTGTTTGATTTTTTGCTTAGTTAGTTTTATTTACTTTTATTTTTTGTTTTTTGAGACTGGGTTTCTTTGTTTGACAGGGCCTCTTATCAGCCTGGGACTTATTCACTAATTAACTTAGTCTAGCCAGTCAGTCAGGCTGAAGGACCAGCCTGTCTCCACCAGTGTTGGGATTACAGGCAAGCCTCATGACCCATTGCTTTTTAATGTGGCTTCTGTGGGAAATGAACTCTGGTCTTCCTGCTTGCAAAAGCAAACACTTCACCAACTGAACTGTCACCCAGTCCCTTGCTTTGGTTTTTCCTTGCAACCTTTTTAAAATCTCAACTTTCCACCTGTTCCTCCTAGAACATAGTCTCCTCTATACTTCTTCCCCACTGCTGCAGGCTTTCCTGAGCCACCTCTGCAGGGATGCGGTGTGCAGAACTCTGCCTCGCCTCACTGAGCTCCCTCCCACCTAATCACAGAAACGGAGACCCCGGCACAGCCCACGGTGTCTGGTCTGTGTCTAAATGCCTATCTTCATGTGAATTTGCCAACGGCTAAGAGTCTGACTCCTTCCTTTCTTTCTACTGCTCCCTGCCACCCTGTGCCCTCCTTAAAGAGACAGCATCACCTCTCTGACTGACAGACAGACTAACTGAACATTGAGAACCCACCGCTCCCTAAGTCTGCTGCCATCAGCTTCTCGCCATGCCTAGTGCAGGAGTCAGGCACTGAAGTGTGCAGAGGTGACAGGAGTGAGGAGCCTTTCAGGATAAAGGTGTACACACGGTATAGGAGCCCCTGATAAATGGAAAAGGGACCAGGATCCATTGACAACTGAACTGAGCTACCATGAGGCTCAGCAGCTCAGACTCAGGGCTGGCTACCGGCACCTTCAGTCCTCGGGAGAAACTAGAAAATTGGCTTTGTATAAAGTTTAGAATATGATAGGAACACTGTGTGTGTGTGTGTGTGTGTGTGTGTGTGTGTGTGTGTGTGTAAGAAATATACTTACATCTCTATCTGTCTATCATCTACCTATTTATTAAATAAATATCAAAATAGTAAGGGGAAAAAAAAAACTGATTCAGAGATGTTGACCAGCTTGCCCAAAATCGCAGAGCTGACAGGACCAGAAGGAATTTAGACCTAGAAGATTCTCTTTTCTGTCTCCTGATGGGAAATTATATTAAAACGCAAATAAAGGTCATTTCACAACAGGTTCCCAAGCCACAGCTTCTGTCACCTGCAGGCCTCTCAAAACAAGTGATTTCTTCAAGTCTGTCTGCTGAGGGCTTAGAGCTATCTTCAGTGTCCTCCTGTGGGAGAATCTTAATGACTGTGCCCCAACTAAGGGTTGTCTCTGTCATTAAAATGCAAATGCTGTGGGAGCCAGGACCTCTAGGTTCAGGCAGCCATCATCAGACAGCCTGGCCAGTTCACTGGGTTGCTTTCGAAAGGCACCAATCCCAAGTGGAGGAAGACTCTCATGAGTCAGGCACTGACGGAGGGGAGGTTGATGAGGTGGGTCTCTGGATTCCCCGGGGCTGGGGGCAGGAGTGGGAAGCAAGAGCTGTGAAGGTCGTTGAGAGACATGGCAGGGACGATAGGAGAGATCCAGTACATCCACCACACTTCTGTGGAAAGCTGACATGATTAAAATGGGTCACATGTGCCATTTTTAGAGAAAGCAAATTCCCCTCAGTGTCACCTTGAGGGATTTTGGAGGACAGTAGAGCTTGGAGGGAGGGAGACCAGTTCAGGCCTACTTTCCTGGTCCCTCCAAGTCCCCTCCTAGGCGGCCCTTTGAGCAGGCTTACTTTACCTCATCATCGAGGAGGTCTTTGGGCTTGGGGGGGATCTGAGGCTTCTGTAGAGAGGTGGGAGCTGGCAGAGTGGAGGCCAGTCTTGCTTTCGCTGAAGGCCAGGAAGGCTTACTGGGGAGCGACTTGCTGAAGGGTGGAGAGTGCCGCTGACTGGATCGATTATCTTGAACAAACATGAAACAACACAAAAGAGGCTCTAGGTCATTCGTTATGTGGATACCACGGGGATCTAGAAAACACACAGCCAAAGACATGTATGTAACTACAAAGGGTCAGTGTGGTGTTCCTAAAGGAGCCAGATCCTTAGGCCCATACTCCCAGGGGAGTGATAAAAGTCCACAGGCTCCAGAGAGCTGAGAGTCCAACACCCTGCTAAGCAGTGGGTGGAAGCAGCATGCAGAAGCAGGGAGTGTGGTTCTCACTTGTGTTTACACATTAGTGCCATCTTGGGGGCTTTAAAAGTGGCCCCATTCTGGATCTAATTCTGGAGGAAGTCTGTTGTGACGGGTTTTTAAAGTCCTTCAGGAACCCCAGGTTATTCCAAGGACTTCCTTTCCTCAACTCCTGGAGAAGCCAGGTGACCCTGCTCTGTCCAGGACTGTTCTTTTCAGCAGGTATCTGAGAGTCCAGATTCTGAAGCCTAACTAAGGGATCTGGGTTCCTTCTGCTCCGCCATCGACTAACTGCACCTGTTTCAACCAATTGCAATTGCTCATTTTAAAGCAGACGCTCATGCTCTCTACCTTAGAGTTATTGTAGGAATAAGAAAAACCGCAGGGAAAGGAGCTGGTGCTGTGTGGATGCCTAAACAATGGATCTGATACCACCATGCTCTGTGAGAGCTTCAGATACCCAGCCTGCCCAGCAAAGCTGTGAGCTGAGTTCTGATTGGACTGACATATTTTTCAGAAGTTCTTAGCTTAGGGATGCCCTGGCATTCTCCATCCTAGGCAACACACCGGCTTACAGCAGGCTGCTGGGTTTCCTGCTTCCTCCTGTGACGTTACCTTGCTCGTCACGCCCTGAAACTATGGCTCTTCTTTAGCACTTGCTTTTTCTTTGTCTGAGGTATGTGGGCAAAGTCACCTTCACTGTGCTCACACACCTGGGCACCTGCTTTGCTGAGCCCATCATTGCCAGTTTTATTTCTAGCTCTTGGAGTTTATATAGAATTCTTATTGCAATGTTTAAACCCACGAGAAGTAGCAAAACAAAGAAGGCAGGCTTTGAAGAATAATTGAATTGTGGTTTCTGGTTTGCCGTGTGCACCTAATACAGCCTCTGCCCTCTCAGGATCATTGTAATGAGTGAACAAAGTCAGATACCACATCCAGCGGGGAGTGAATGGGGCAGGGCTTGGTGCATGCTAGTGTGGGAGCTGAGAGGCCCGGGTCTACCACGTATGTAACCATGGCACAGTTAGCTCTCTCACGGCAGTCTTTCCTTCCTCCACACAGTGAAGCTGCCTCCCTCTTCCACAAGACTGACAGGGTTAAGAAGCCATGGCTACAAAGCACTGCCCTGTAACCTACAGAACATAGCAGGAGTATGTTGCCTTGCTCACTGCTAAATGCTCAGGGCTGAGCATGGTGCAGGCCACAGTAAGGGCCTAACGGGTTACCTGTGGAACACAGAACCAGCAGCCCCCGACACACTGTGGAGAGGTTGCTGACGACAGCAGGGTGATCCTGCTGCATACATGCAAGAGCTGCCCTGGTTGTGGACATACCCCACTCCCCACCTTCGGAAACCTAGTCACCTGCTGTGATGAGAACAGAAATGACTTTCCCATTCCTCCTGGCACCTTACACAAGCGGCCTAAGAGCTCTGCCACTGACCTACACCCCCAGCCAGCTTCGGCTTGTTTTGTTTGTTTGTTTGTTTATGTTTTGCTTTTTTAAAAAACTATTTTCAATTTTGAGACAGGGTCTTGCTAAGTTGCCCAACCTGAGAACTTGGGATCCTCTTTCCTCATCCCCACCCCCAAGTTAGGATTATAGGCCTGTGCTACCACATCAGGCTTCTTAATAAACCACAGAGGCATGCCTCAAAGCCAGACTTGTGCTGTGTCCGTTTGGCCTAAGAGGTTGATTCCAGGCCCAGGGCTCACCGGCACCCCACTCCCCCTCAGACATCCACAGTCTGAATGGCCTGTGTGTAAAGTTGCCTGGCACAAGAGCAGAGGGAGCTTTAGTGGACACTCAGGTCCTTGAAGGGCACTGTCGTTCTCTTTGGACTTCTCAGAAGTTCCAGAGCCTTGGATGAAGGAGTTCCCAGGAGAAAGAGGACTAATGTCCAGGTTGATTTTCCATGGGGCTAAAAGGGCAGGGGGAGGGCAACCCTGAGGGTACACTTCCTTATCAGTACAGGGAACCTGTTCAATGCTCACAATCTGAGAGAAAATGCTCCCCACAAAAAGAAAAAGCCATAACATTGTGCCCCCACACCTGCTAGCTCCGGGACTGCTGCTGGGAAGTGAGAGTGAGGAAGGGCAGGGACCCTTAGGCAGCAGCTAGGTTTGCCCATCTCCTCTCCCTGTGGGCCTAGCATCCACAGTGGCCTCACCTACATACTCGCCCCTGGTGAAGGGCAGGGCTGGATGGACCCCCCTTGTCTGCTGCTCAGCGGGCGGCGGCTCATAGGAATCGTCGCCTGGCTCCTCCGCGGGCATCACGTACATCTCGGAGTCCGAATGCTCATCTGGATTTTCATAGTCACTGTCCTGCAAATATAAGCACCATGCTTGGCATCCCTGCAGGTGCCGCGGGATGGACAGTTCCTAGCTTAGGAGGCAGAAGCGGTTCCTGCAGCGGAGGACAGGAAACTGAGGCCGGGGGTGACATTTTCGCATCCACCTGCTCCACACAGCTCCCACCACAACCACACAGGAGCCACACAGGACTTTCCAGGGCAGAGACGGGACACTTGTGATGTTCTAACGAAGTTTCTCTGCCTGGTCTAAAGGCTTTAGGAACAAGCCTGCATTTCCTACTATCTGCGGTGGAGACCCACTGAAGTAAAAATAACAGCCGGGGCATTTACCCAATCCTTGTTAATCTCAGCTGTTTGACTTTGGGATAGGTTTGACTTTGGGATAGTCTGGGATACTCTCCAGGCTGTTTTTACTTTGTTTTCCTCGCTCTATGCCCTCTTTTTAAAAATTACTTCTTATAATTACACCATGTTCCCTTCCCCTTTCCTCCCACCTAGCCCTCCCATATACCCATCCTTGCTCCCTGTCAAATTCTTAATTCAGCCAGCAGGCGGCCTCCTCTCTTCCCCTCCTTTGCGGGAGATATGAGCTTGCGCTGCTGCCAGCAGGGGGCGCAGCCGTGACACTGGTTTCTGCTACATTGGGTTCTGGGAGGAACTTTATGCCCAAGTGACCCGCAGTGAGGTTATTCTTCCCCTTTTTTTCTTTTCTTTTTCTGCGGCTAAAGCAGGAGGAACTGCTGTCTTCAAAGACCACATCCACTCCAGGTGGTGAACACAAATTTGATTCTGGGCACTGGCCTGGATATCTGCATCGTGGGTCCTCATCCTACTGAGGGACAGTGGTAATGCCAGGTCTGTCCTCATGACCTGTTTCCTTATATGTGAGGTGGGGGTGTGGTCTGTGTAGGGTCCCTTACAAATCGAATCGCAGATCAGACCATGCTAACATTGTGGAAGGGCACAAGTGTGCTAAAGAAAACTTTAGGATGCCTAGTCTCGGCAAGACTCAGCTCCCCACAGGTGCAGACTGCAGAGCCACTTGGAGAAGATTGACAGTTCACTCTGATGTATCACCTGCCAGCGTCACTGTGGCTAGGTTCCTCTTTTTCACTCTGTGACTTAGGGAGCTTGGCTGATGTTCTTTTGGTCATAGCAGGTACCTTGGTAGCCAACAGACTGGTTCTGAGGTCTCAAGGCCCAGGTTTGAGTTTGGAAACTGCAAGTTAATCAAGCGTTCTGCTCTGGTTCTAGAAGCACCGGTGCCTAGCATTAAGTCCCTTTTAAAACAAAGTAGGATTTTGCTAAATAGCCAAGGCTGGTCTCAAACCTGCCAAGTAACCAAGATTGTCTTGAGCCCTCAATCTTCCTGCCTCAGCCTCCCAAGTACTGGGATTATATGTGTGTACCAGCTCTGGCATTAATTCCTGTTGTGATGGGTCTCCTGCCTGGGGTCAGGAGGTACTTGAGTAGTGGGGATCTTGGGTCAGAAGTATGCCCATCAGTAGAGAACTCTTTAATCACTTCTGTTTTTGTGTGGTTGTGAGCTCTGAGAACGGGGTTAGAGGTGGTACATATAAAGTGCTCAGCCCAGCTTGTGGTCAGCACCAGGCCAAGGCGGTTGCCAGTGAGGTCACGGCCACCTGCCGGGAAGAGGTTTTTCAGTCCTTCTGGGTCCCTCTCCCTGTGATGTTCAGCTAGCCAATCAGCATTCAGAAACAAACCATTTGAGAGGTCTCCCCCAGGAGGCTGGCACCCCCACCCCCCACCCCACCCCCTTCCCAGGAGCAGATACTTACAAAGTCATCTGACCACCGCTCCTCTTCGTCCGCAGGGCTGTCTGTAACAGGAGAGGGACACAGAGCAAAAAGCGTGAGTCCAGCTGGCCAGCTCCAGCTGACCCACAGGCACCAATGCTGCCTGCTCTTCTGTGGGCCTTCTGGTGCCTTTACTTGGCCTTGAACGGTAAATGCGGCCAAATTGTCATTCACTTTTGATCTCTTAGAAAGTTTGAATCTCAACACAAAGAGAAGTCCTGCAGGAGCTTAGCAATGGGGACCTTTACCTAGGCCTGCCTACCTGCCTGCCTTTGTCAAGAGACATGACTGGAATATTACACTTGTCTTTTTGTTGTTGTTGTTTTAATAAATTCCATGACTGTCAGGTCCAAAGGGTAACCCATTCCACTCCAAAAACAGCAGGCCCACTGACTCAGTCCAAAATTGCGTCTAGGCCCAGCTCAGACTGGACAATAGGAGGATTTCTGGTGGTTAGATAAAAGCCAGCATTCCTCAAGAACTTGTGAAACTGGTTCCCTTTTGCTAAGAGGAGTCATTTCCCTTACCTTTGGCAGAAGGGACAACGGAGCTCCATTGGCATGTACTTGTGGCTGTATATCAAAGCCCATGCTGGCTTCCAGGCTCCTACACTCCCTATTCACAGGTACTTGTTATACATTTCAAAGCCCCCATCCTGGCCCTTCTCACCTCAGATCTCAACTCTTTGTTACCCCAACACTATTCTATTCTCACTATTCTTTCTCTCCCTCCCCCCCCCCCCCCCCCCCCCCCCCCCCCCTCCCTCCCCCCCCCCCCCCCCCATCCATCTCTGGGTGCACTAGTCTCTCTCCTGCAGCTGTTCACCCTTCTTCTCTCACAGACAACGCTGACCGTGTCTGCTTCTTTTCTCTCTGCTCTGGACTCTTCCAGATACCACTGTATTTTCTCTCTCTTATGCACAAGAAAACCCTTCCCCTTAACCATACCACGGAGGGGGTGTGTTGGCAGTTTCTTTACTGCGCCTCCTTGCATACAATGAGCAAAAGCAATTTGGAAAGGGAAGGATTTATTTGCCTTATAGGTCCCAATCACAGTCAATCATTGAGGGAAGTCAG
>CABHPQ010166620.1:0-20474 GCA_902168405.1 Peromyscus aztecus
ATGCTGCAAGCCGCAAAAATATATGAAGTAGGATCTCAGCTGATTATGACAAGCTAATACCTGGAAGAAGCCAAGGGCCTCCCACAGGTCAAGCTGAGGCTCAAGGAGTCTTGGTGATCTTGGCTTTTGATTATTAGCCGTTTCCTACTGTGAATTTCTCGTGTGCTATTATAGCTTTTCCATCATTCATTGGGCACCATTTCCCCTGTACTAAAGGACTGTTTAGATAACCTTCTGAGCAGGAACGCAGCCAGGATCCCTAATTTCAGGGCTTTTCGTCATTATCATCATTAGCAGCATCTGGCCGGTACCATTCCCAGGTGGATGAAAGTATCTTATCAGAGATACCTCTGTACTCTCTAAGAACAGACTTAGGCATCCAGACTGTTTGAGAAGGCCTGGAGAATGTGCTAATTAAGCTTAACTTTCTCCCTTTCCAAAGTCTTATCTCTAATTTTAGATCTACCTTTAACTATTAATCCAGAACTGAAGGGTTTCTACTTACAGGTGGTACATCAAGCTGACTCAGGCTGCCCAGCCACCGAGTACACTCCCTGGCCCTGCCAGAAAGCAGTAGCCAAGATAGCTTGGACAGATAAGGGGCCAAAGGAAAATAAGGCCATTGTTGTTTTTTGTTTGTTTGTTTTGAAGGGGCATTTCGAGACAGGGTTTCTCTGTGTAGTTTTGGTGCCTGTCCTTGATCTCGCTCTGTAGACCAGGCTGGCCTCAAACTCACAGAGATCTGCCTGGCTCTGCCTCCCGAGTGCTGGGATTAAAGGTGTGCGCCACCACCACCCAGCAATAAGGCAGTTTTATTTTCACTCATCACTGATAGACTCCTAACACTTTAACCACGTCTAAGAATATAGTTGAGCACATAAAATCCCATGTTCAGATATTAACCAAATTTAGCCCTCAGTTGATTCTATTCCCTATTAGTCACTTCCCTTTTGGGTTGCAGATGATGGCTGGCAATTACTGCTCTTTTGTGTGGATCTTATTGCCACCTCCTCTTGACCCTTAGGGAATTCAAGCCTGGTGACCTTGTTTTAACCAGAGCATTGCTATTGCATGGGTATGTAACTGTAAACCTCAGAGATTTGGGGGGAATGAATGAGAAGAGAAAAGAGAATAGAAGAACTAGATGGATAAGAACTGGAGAGGAACGAACTGAGATGGGGAAGAACAGTGAAGGGCTAGAAGAGAGGACTAGAGGAACGAGATGGAAGATGAGGAAGAGCCAGACGGAGAAGAACAAGATGAGAGAGAGGAGATGAGAGAGGAGCTAGATGGGAAAGAACTAGATGGATGAGAACCTAGATGGGGCAGAATTAAGATGAAGGAATTAAGATAGAACTTAGAGGGGACAGCAGATAAATGTAGAGAGAAATCAGGCAAGAAAGGAGCTAGGCATGAGAGCAGAACTGAAGCTGTGTAGACAGAATTTTATCCCAGACCAATGCCATCCATCCGTCTCTAGAGGCAACTATGGTGCCCTGTGGTCCTGCCTTCCAGGTGCTGAGCCTGCTCCCTCTCCAGGCCATGTTTAGGGGAGTGGGAAAAACTTGGAAGATGGATCCTGGCTTTCTTCCCCTAGGTACACAAGGGCTCTGTAGCACATGCCCTCTGGCTCTCGAGTGGTGGCAGGTATCCAGGTCATACCCATGAAAACCAGGGTAGCCACAGCCATTGCCTTGACCCTGCTCCAGGTGTGGGTCAGACCCCCTCACCCTGATCTCACATCCCAAATTCCAGGGGACCCACTCAGGTCACTGAAGGTGGGGGAGAAAACAGCCCAAGATACTCTTCTAGACTGTAAGGAGGTCCCAGAGCAGTGTGGGACCTATAGAGTCATACCTCTTGCGTTGTCCTTTGGAAAGTCCCAGTTCACAAAGGGTAAGACACAAAGAGCCCAGAGAGTGAGAGATTAACACTGTGAAAGCACGCCCCCCCCCCTCATCCCAGAGCCCAAGACCAGGTGGGTGCAGGGCAGAGGCCAGGATGGCTGCCAGCTTAAAGCAGCAGAGACCATCCCTGCCCCTGTCACAAAGTCCATCTGGCTTGATTTATCCAAGTATCATTGTGATGTACTAAAAATATTCTCCTACAAATAGACACAAGCATATACCCAGGTTCCATTGAATTCCTAAATGAGGCTGCCAGCCGGATGACAAAGCTAATTCAAATCAGTAAGAAACCCAGGGCGGTGGGAGAGCTTCAAACACACAGAGCCCAAGCAAGACGGCTCAGTTATGCATACATAAATGGGAAGCAGAAGACCAGAGGCAGTGAGCGGCCATCCGTGAGGGCGCCTTCTCTGTCAGAGGAAAGAGGGGGCTTCTTAGACATGCCCATCTGTGTACCAGCCACAGCATCACTCAGCTTTCCCTGGCGAGTCAGGTGATGCTCAAGGCAGGCTGGGTGGCTGCTCTGGCAGGTCAGCTTAGCCTTTATTTCCACGGTTTGTGAACACAGCCCCATCTGCCAGGCCAAGCTCCAGCCTCTCACATCAGTTTCCTCATCTGAAGGATGACATGGATATAAGACTGAGGTCACTGGGATGGCTGTGTCAGGTGTGGGAAAGGAGCCACTCTGGATGGCTTTCTGCCTGTATCTTGTCGTTGGGCGGGCTCCTGGACTGGCTCTGTTCTGTACTGATGCTGGCCATTGAGCAGGCCCCTCAGTTGACTCAGCCATCACGTGGACACACTAGCATGCTCTGTGGGGCCCCACCAGCATCTGTAAAGGACCACAGCAGTGGCTGGGCAGGCAGTAATAGGATCTGACTTTGCGGCCCCGAGCTGAGGTTTCTTCCTTTCTGTGTGTCAGTCAAGTTAGTTCCCTTGTCTGCGACCGGGAATATGGAGGATGACTTTCCAAAGTCAACCAGTTGTGACTTCTCCCCATTCCGCTTGCCCGGGCACAAGGCCTGTGTGGGTGTGTGTTGGGGGGTGGTTCCTGGGTGTGTTGTAGCTTCCAGACCCTCGCTGGAAGGCTGCCCTCTCACCTCTTGGTAGCCCTGCCCCTGGCCGCTGCTGTCCAAGTTCTGGAAGCTCCTGTGTTCCATCATCGCTGTGTGGCCCCTGCTAGAACTCTCTCCCAGGCTCTTTCTAGTGAGGTGGAGCCTAAAGCCCGCCATGAGCCGTGCGGCCATCTTTCTTCAGAGAGAGGTGGTTTTCAGGCTGATAAGGCTGCTGTGGTTCGGGACCCTTCCTGCTCCAACCTCTGCCCACTCTGCCTCCGCCCGCTGTGTGTCCAGATAAGTGGGAAGAGTGGGAAAGGCGTGCTGGAGCAGACTGCCGAGATGGGCGGGGATCCTCTACAAAGATGTGTTGGGCATCATCATCACTTTCCCGGCCCGACTCCTTCGTGGCATGTGTGGGTCTAAGCGGCCCAGGTCTCTCTGCCTCCAAGGTGAAAGGCTTTGAGGATTCTTTTATATAGTAGGAAAGGGAGACAGGAACAACTTTCAATTGTTCCAGAATGGAAAAGAACATGTGTGGGGCGGCTCTGGGAAAAGCACTGTGGCAGAGAGGTGGCTGCAATTACTGTTCCTAGGCGGATGCTCATGGACAGGGGAGCCTGGATCCAGTTAGCCTGGACACCTCTCCGGAAAGTGCTCCCAAGCCCTTCCAGCCCTCTTCCCTCCCCTCCTCCCCCTGCACCACCAAACACAACTCCTGCCAAAGGAGCTCACTTAATAGGCATTCCTCCATCTGTCCACCAGGGGGCAGCAGAGGCCAGGGCAGCAGGCAGGTTTAACCTTCGAAGACTGCTCTTACATAGGCTGTTAATTTCTTCTGACATATCCACTTCACACCTTAGAGGATTAAAGGCCCAGGATCTGGCATTTCTGGGCTTCTAGCTCTTTTTCAGGCTGCATCCTGGCTCCCAATTCCCTGAGAACAGACCGAGTGCCTCCTCCAGTTGGTCATCCACCCACCCCTAGTTATCCATGAAATCTCTGCTGTGTTCCTTGGAATGGCAGTGGCCTCATCCTGCGACACTCCAGAGGTTTCAGTGGGTGGGTGGGTCCTAGGATGTTGCCTTCAAAGCCTCCTTTTGTGGTACTCCCCAGTCCAGTGTGAATAAGTGTGCAGGCTCAGGTGACAGAGAGGGAATAGAGCTGAAAGGGTCAGGGAGGGGGCACAGGAAAATCTACATTTACAAATCCTTCCCTGGATGCACAGACCAGGGCTCCTGACCTCCAGCCTCTGTACCAAGGGGTCTCTGAAGTGAAATGTGGAGAGAGGAACAGGACTGTCCTTCAGTAGTGAACTAAATATGTTCCCTTCCCAAGGCCCCGCTCTTATTCTTTTTGGAAATAATGTGGAAGACAGTGAGTAACTGGGGTTTTATTTCTTTTTTTCTTTTTCTTTTTTTTTGTTTGAGACAGTATCTCTCTATTATGTATCTCTGCCTGTCCTGGAACTCACTATATAGATCAGGCTGGCCTCGAACTCACAGAGATCCACTTGCCTCTGCCTCCCGAGTACTGGCATGCAGCACACACCAGGTTCAAAAAAAAAACCAGTTTTAATGACTTCACGTCTCAGACAAAGAAGTCATTTTTATGGACTTTTCCAGCATGGAAGGAAATGATGGAGGCTTTCTGAAAGCCCAGAGACCCCAGCTCAAGCCCCTGGCCTGGCTAAGGCTGGTTCAGGAGATTGAAGAGAGCTCCAGGAACTGACTCAGTGACAGGCAACAACTGGGGCAAGATGGGGGAGGTTTCCTGGCCAGGCGCTGCAGAAGACAAGCCGAGCCTCTGCAGAGCTCAAGGCTTTTCTAGGCTGGTGACAGCCATAGCCCCTCCTCCACGGTCAGCACATCCACCGCACCCCCCCCCCAAAAAAAAAACAGAGTGGGGACCCAGGCCTAAGCAGGGACCAGAATCGGGGCAGGAATCCACTGGAACTCCTCCAGGCTGGACAGAAGATAGCTGCAGATGTACTGGTAGGTTCAGCAGGGACCAATGAACATGCCACACAGCCTCTAACTTTCAAGAAGGGCCCAGTGACAGGATGAATTTGCAGGAACCAGGGCAACAGCCAATAGCAGCCTGAGGTCTGTCTAAGAGCACGGGAAGATCTCAGGCCAAGGGGTGAGTTAGGGACCCAAGAAGCCATTGTCTTCTGCCCCCAACACAGAAGGGTTGACCTGGAGCCTAGGAAGATTCCTGGCTCCGAAACACCTCTCCTGTCTGGAGAGAGGGGCTGACCAAGGTGGGAAGAGTGAGCTGAGTGCTTGCTCTGGGCCTAGAAGATACTGGTGCCCACACCCATGCCACCAGCCACCACTACTGCCATCTTCCAAGGGGAGAGCTTAAGGCTTGGAGAGGAAATTGTTGATCCATCCATTCACTCATCCATCTGTCCGTCCGTCCATCCTTCCATGCACACACCCATGCATCTGTCAGTTCATCCATCTACCTGCTTGTCTATCTTTGCAAACATGTGTCCACCCATCTATCTCTCCACACATCTGCCTATCCACGTATCCACTCATCCATCAATCCGCCCACCCTCCCACTACATATTTGTGTAGCATCTACACAAAAGCCTGGCACAGAGCAGGGCTTGAGGCTGGTTAAGAAGGACAAAGGGGCCAGGGAAGCCTTTCCTTTGCTAGTTTTCATCAGACGGGTTACTTTCTCACCCCAAATACATGTAGAAACCTACTGTGGTTGAAGAATTTGTTGCCATCTGTACTGGACAGAGCCCCCCCCCCCCACCAAATCCTTTGTAACCCCCTTGGAAGAGGAAGGCAGAGGTGTTGACTTAGGTACAGTTTATCCCTTGGCCCTCTGTGGGGATCTCAAGTCCCTCTATATTGCCCTTTGCAAGCTGCGATGATACTGGGGAAAATGCCCAATGACAGCCGACTCCATCCACCCTTCCCAACTCCTCGGACCTTTGTCTCAGCCCTGCAGCACTGTGAGATGTGAGATGCCTGAGGCTGTGTAGATGTACGGGAACACCAAGGACAGTGCTCTTTCCTCTACACAGCTCTCTCAGCCTTGGTGTCGCAGCTTGTGGAATCCAAGGGGTGCAGGTAAAAAGCTAGGGGCTCCCCATGGTGGGGGAGGTGAGTGTACAGTGGGTGGCTGAGCTATTTCTAAACACGGATCTCACAAGGAAACTGGTTGAGGTGAGTCTGTGGGGAGACTGGAAGGCATTGTGGGCAGACTTAGCAGTGTGTATGGGGGGGGAGCTGTGATATGTGCAAGTGCACTAAAACACACACACACACACACACACACACTCATGCTCATCACTTTCACAGGTTTGGTGATACGTGTGCCTGTGACCAAGTGCTGCTGTGACAGCATTGTCAGCCCATGATGGAAGGATCCTTGGAGATTTGCTGCCCGACACAGGATCAACCTGGCCTGTATGGGGCCCCTTGGTACCAGGAGTCAGGGGCGGCTGTGGGGCAGCACCTTGCAGGCACAAATGGAGGTCGGGCTCCCTTTCTCCCCAGTCTTTAGATAGACCCTCAGGCATGTGGACTAGAGAAGGGTTACCTCTGAGAGGAAAAAGAAGGGGAGCTCAGAGGAGGATTGGAGAGTAGGGAATGGATGGTCCCGGGGTTAGCCCAGTGGTTCCTAGAGAGGATTGGAGAGTCCTAGAACTGTGTCCAAGTGACCCGGAACAAGCGGTTTCATCCCTCAGCCTCTGTTTCCTCCGTCTTTAGGATGGAGGGCTGTGAAGGCGCAAACTCCTTGGCTGCTGGGAGGATTAAGATGTAACAGTCAGCCAGGGTACTCGGCACATGTCCGAGTTTGCTTTTCTGTTCCTGTGGTAAAACATTCTAACCAGCCTTCCCCCGAGGAAAGGGTTTATTTGGCATAGACTTCCAGGTCACAATCTATCATCGAGGGAAGTCAGGACAGGAACTCAAGCAGGAGCTGTGGAGGAACACTGGTTAGCTCACTGGGTTGCCAGCTGTCTCCCACAGCCCAGGCCCACCTGCCTAGGGATGGTGTTGTCCACAGTGGGCTGGAGCCTCCCACATCATTATCGATCAAGACAGCTCTCTCAGACACAACTACAAGCCTCTTTGATGAAAACAGTTCTTCAGTTGAGGTTCCCTCTTATCAGCTGACTGTGTCATGTTAACAATAAAAACAAATAACTGGATCTGCTCACAATAGGCATCCAGTTAACGCCACAGCTCCTGGGTCAAGGCTGAGCCTCAGAGCAGCCCACACATGTCAGCTCATACCTAGGGGCTCTGAGTCAGAGAACCCCTCTACAGAGATGTAAGTAGATTCTGTTTTAATTAAGCCCAGGACCTGGGATAAGACCAGAGTGCCAGGATCTGTGTCCACCTGTGGCACTGTCAGCCCACAGGCCAGCATGGCTGACATTACTGCATGTCCAGGTTTACTCACAAGCGCTGAGGTGGGCATCACCAGCCCATTTTATAGGTGAGGACTGTGGCCAAGGGAGATTAACAATATCCATCCATCCATCCATCCATCCATCCATCCATCCATCCATCCATGCATCCATCCATCCATCCATCCATGCACTCGCCCACCCATCCATCTGCCCACCCATCCATCCATCCACAATCAGGCTACTCCAGACAAGCTGTGTCTGACCCCGCACCTGAGTCCTTAGGGAGCTTGTATCACAGGGACCTTCCTCACAGGTCTCACACAGCTCTGGTCTGGCTGCCAAGGTGGGGAGAGGGGAGGAACTGGAACTGAGCATCTCTGGTAAGCCTGATGGGCGGTTGGATACAGACCCCTGTGTAGAGCATGTGGGTGGCTCACACATTTTACCGAGTAAATATTTACAGCCATTATGGCAATTGATCGCCTTCGATCCTGTGCGCAGCTGTGAGATGGCCCTGCTTACTCATGCTTTCTTAAAAACAGCTTCTTCCCTTGAGCGGCTTTAATAATTCAGCTCCTAATTGTCTCCAAACGCAAACTTGAAAATGCCAACTCAGGGCCTTCGTCCCCACCCTAGTCCTCTCCCGTCTTGCCTGCAGGCTCTCACCTCTCCGCTGCTACAGACCTGGCCCCGGCTGTGGCCACACCGGGAAGGGTCTGGGACCTGGTGGGGTCTGACGTTGTCCCTGCACTGTGCTAAAGCCAGGAGGAGAACTGAGTACACTTGAGCTCCAGGGCCAAAGCCAGAGGAGCCGGCAACGGGAAGTCCTAGCTGCGGCTCCCGGGGCACTGTGAATAGTTGTAGGAAGGGAGAAGACATGGGGCACCTTAGGGTGACAAGGGAAGCCAGTGCTGAATAGGCACTGAGACAGGTCTCCAGTCAACGGTACACCTGCCACACCTGGGGGTGAGTGGGGTTGACATCACGGCTGTACATGTTGCCACTCTCCTGGTGGGTGACGCTCTCCAGTGCCTTCCAAGGGCTATCCCCATCTCCATGTGGGGTAAGGGCCTGGGAATGGCCTGGCGCCCTAATCCTGCCCCCAATGCAGGGTAACCAGGGGTCATCTACAGCTCCATTCTGAGCTCTGCTTCCTTGTCCAGACAACCAGCAGGGTAATGCAGGGAGTGCCATGGAAGATTCTCTTGTGCTTCCTACAGAGCTCCTGGGAGGTGTGAAATCTTCATAACCAAGAGGCCAGGCCTAGCTGAGGCCAATACTGAGGATCACACACTGTGATGACCCCCAGTCCCTGTGAAGGGCTGTCCGTCATGGCAGAAACTCCACTGCCCATGTTGGGCTGGGCTGGGACCATGAGGTCCCTTCCTAGACTCTTTTTTTGTTTAAGATTTTTTTTTGTTTTGTTTTTGTTTTTCGAGACAGGGTTTCTTTGTGTAGCTTTGCGCCTTTCCTGGAACTCACTTGGTAGCCCAGGCTGACCTCGAACTCACAGAGATCCGCCTGGCTCTGCCTCCCGAGTGCTGGGATTAAAGGCGTGCACCACCACCACCCGGCTAAGATTTATTTTTATTCTATGTATGTGTGTGGTTTGCCTTCGTGTTCATCTGTGTACCGTGTGCATTACGGTGCTTGCAAAGGCCAGACGAGGGTATTGGATCCCCAAGAACTGGAGTTACAGATAGTTGTGAGCCACCAGGTATATGCTGGGAACTGAACTCGGGTCCTCTACAAGCTCAACAAGTGCTCTTGACCACTGAGCCGTTTCTCCAGGCCCCTCCCTTCCATTTTAAACAACAGTAGGCCCAGTATGGGCTAAGAGGGCATGACATGCAGGCCTGGTAATACCTGGTAGCCCAAGTTCCAGACAGGTAGAAGATTCCACTGAGGAAGGGTGAAGCTAATAAGCAAGAAGTCAGTGTATGAGAGGTGACGGTTAGGGCTCACTCTCTGGTGACATCAGTCCCCTCCCCTCCATGGCTTAATTTAGAGTCTAGTAAACGAGCAAGCTCAAAAAGTGACCCCTAATCCAACTGTTCTGATGGGAAAGGACATATTCTCAGAGCTCAGGCAGTCAGGAGTTCAAGGGTTAATTGGGATTTCCTAAAGCCAACACCAGATTGCATGAGCAGGCTTAGGATTGAAATGTGATGTGAGTGCCCTCCAAGATCAGATGGATGTGGCCATGGTGGCAATTAGATGCTATTCTAATCCAAAAATTTGTAAATGTATTCCTTTGGGTTCTCCATGGAGGTTTTTTGTTTTGTTTTGTCTTGTTTTGTTTTGTTTCTTTCCCTTTTAGCTGATTGTCCCACTGAGAATTCCAGGTTTTTTCCGTGACTCGGGGAAGCAGTGATTTATGGATCAGGTCTGTGTCTCAGCCAGTAGGTGTGGGTTTGGAATTCAAGGTTCTGGGTCTGAGGTGTTTCTCTTCCCATTGAACTCTGAGTTCAAACTTCTGTGAGGACCATTATTTGGTATACCAGTTCCACAAATGGACGAACTGGACAACAGGGTCCTGTGGAGTCGCATCTTCTCTGCTTGGGACACACACACACACACACACACACACACACACACACACAGACGGACAGCTCAGTGGGTCAACTTGCTAAGAATATATTGCACGTCCACCCAGAGAAGGGGCATGGACTAGGTGAGGGAGTTGGAGAAGGGTGGAGGAAGTGTCAGGGGTACCTCCCAGCTCCTAGGAAAGACAGACCAAACAGCTAGCTGGGGTGAGGAGGTGGTGCCCCTCCCCCACCCTGTGGCCAGAATGGAAAAGAAGATCCACAGAGTGAAATGATAACGGGGTCACACTGAATGGTGACCAGGACACCCAGATCTAAGGTGTCCAGAGAAAGCTGCAGCCTCTGAACGTGGGCAGGTGACGACAGCAGGAGGGACAGGATTCAGAAGGCCAGCATGTGGGTGGGAGGCCCCCTGCCTCCATCTTTGTAGGTCCCAGAAGGTAAGCCATGGGCACGCAGCACACACCACCCATTCACCCATCTCCCCCGCCCCCACCCTCTGCCAGCTTAGAGCCACAGGACGTTTGTTTCTTCTTCTCTCATATATTACGTCCCAACTGCAGTCTCCCCTCTCTGCCTTCCCCCCATCTCTCTCCCATGCCTCCCCCTCTCCCCTAGATCCACACCCCTCTTCCCTCCCATCCCCACCTCCCCCAGAAGAGAGCAGGCCTCCCAGGGACATCAACCAAACATGGCATAACATGCTACAATAACACCAGGCTCATAGCATCACATCAAGACTGTAAGAGGCAGCCCAGTGTAAGGGAAAAGGCCCCATAAGCAGGCAAATTAATCAGAGACAGCCCCTACTCCCGCTGTCAGGAATCCCACAAGAGCACCAAGCTACTCAGCCATAACATAGATGCAGAGGACCCAGGTCAGAACCTTGAAGGCTCCCTGATCTCTGTGAGCCCCATGAGTCCCAGTCAGTGATTCTGTGGGCCATGTTCTCATGGTGTCCCTGTCCCCTCTGGTTCCTCCGATCCTTCCTCCCCTTCCTCCTCAGGACTCCTTGAGCTCTGCCTAACATTTGTCTGTGGGACTCCATGTCTGCACCCGTCAGTTGCTGGATAAAGTCTCTCTGGTCTCTTTGATGAGGATCCTGCCAGGTTCCTGTCCCAGAACATTCTGCAGGTAGGACAAGCTGTAGGTCAAAGGTTTTGGGCTGGCTTGGTGTCCCAATCCCTCCACTTGAGGCCTTGCCTGGTTACAGAAGATGGCTGGTTCAGGCTCCATGTCCCATCACCAGGAGTCTTTGCTTGGGTTACTCTTGTAGATTCCATGAAGCTTCCATTGCACTAGATTTCCATCTTGCCTCCGAAATACCCGCCCCCCAATTCTAGTCATTTCTCCTGGTATTTTCTCCTTCCCTCACCACCTGATCCCTCCTGTTCTCAACCCCACCCACCCCCAGTCCACCCAAAAAATCTTCTCTATTACCCCTTCCCAGGGAGATCCTTGCATCCCCCCTTAGTCACCCCTTGTTACTTAGCCTCCCTGGGTCTCTGGACCATAGCATGATTATCTTTCACTTTACAGTTAATATCATGTATTATAAGTGAATACATACAATGTTTGTCTTCCTGTGTCTGGGTTATCTCACTCAGAATGATTTTTTTCAAGTTCCACCCACCTGCCTGCAAATTTCACAATGTTATTGTTTTTAGTAGCTGAGTAGTACTCCATTGTGTAAATGTACCAAATTTTCTTCATCCATTCTTCAGTTGAGGGACATCTAGATTGTTTCCAGTTTCCAGCTCTTATGAGTAAAGTTGCTGTGACCATAGTTGATCAAGTGTCCTTGTGAAAGGATGGAGCATCCTCTGGGTGTATGCTCAGGAATGATATAGTTGGATTTTGAGGTAGATGGAGTCCCCATTTTCTGAGAAACTGCCATATTGATTTCCAAAGTGGCTATACAAGTTTGCACTCCCACCAGCAGTGAAGTCCCCCTTGCTCCACATCCTCTCTAACATGAGCTGTCACTTGTGTATTTGATCTTAACCATTCTAATAAGTGTAAGATGGAATCGCAAAAGAGGTTTGATTTGCATTTCCTGCTACTGGACATTTTTACACCTGGACTTACCCAGGAGCCACCAACACCCAAGGAAAAACGTATCAAAAATCTTTAAAGCCACACCTGTAAGCCCAACATTTGGGAGGCTAAGGCAGGAGGATTGTCATGAATTCAGGGCTAGCCTGGGCTACATTGTGGGTGCCAAGTAAGTCTGGGCTAGACACCCTGTCTTAAAACACCAATACTATTTAGGCTTAGTCAAATAAAGACATGGCACACATAGAGGTGGTCATGGAGACAAAAATGTAGAATAAATACAAAGACTATAGAGTGAAATAAATATGAATGGCCTTAGAGACCTAGAAGCACATTATACATATAACAAAAAAAGCCCTGCAATATTGGAAGTGACAGTCTAGTTGTTGAAATATAGAACATTTCATAGATGAGCTGTAATGCAGAATTATTACCATGCAAAGTAAATTAATGGCCTGTGACTCAGGAGGCTGGGACAGAATAATCACCAACCAATTCAGGGTCAAAACATAGCAGATTCAAAGTCCACTTGTGCTACACCGCGAGATCTTGTCTCAAGGCAGCAATAGCAACAGATACACATGAAGAATTCAAAGGGTAGGGCTGGAGAAGTGGCTCAGTGGTTAAGAGCACTGGCTGCTCTTGCAAAGGACCTGGGTTTGGTTCCCAGCACCCACATGGCAGCTCACAACTGTCTGTACATTTAGTTCCAGGGGATCTGTCACTCTTTTTGGCTTCCACAGTCACCAGGCATACATGTGGTGCACATACGTACATTCAGGCAAACACTCATTGTAGGTGAATTTTTCTGTCTCACCAGCTAGCTCCCAAATAACTGACATGGAGACTTATTATTAATTGTGAAAGCTTGGCCGATAGCTTAGACTTGTTCCTAACTAGTTCTTATAACTTAAATTAACCCATTTCTATTCATCTACTTGTTGCCATGTGACTCATGGTGTTTTCCTGTCCTCCTGCATGCCCTGCTTCCTCTCTGTCTAGCTGGAGACTCCATTTCTTCTTCCCAGCATTCTCTCTGCCCTGAACATCCTGCCTAGCTATTGGCCATTTAGTTTTTTATTAAACCAATCACAGTGACATATCTTTACAAAGTATAATTAAATATCTCAAAACAACCCATAAAATGAAAATAAACAAATCTTTAAAACTAAATAAATAGAATTCTAAAGTCACAGAGGAGAGCCAAGCAGTTTCAACATTTGTCTAAAAGAAAACAGGTGAGGGAAATCAGGAAAAAACAGGAGTGTGTTTTATTTAACTGTCTCAGAAATTTAGTAGGAAAGATACAGTGTGCATGCGTGCGTGCGTGCGTGTGTGCGTGTGTGCATGTGTGTGTGTGTGTGTGTGTGTGTGTGTGCATGTGCTAGTTCACATGTCTACATGTATGTGCAGATGGGCAGGTACATGTGTGCATATGAGCTTATGGAGGTCAATGTCCTCTTTCTCAATTTCTTTCCAAAGAAGGTGCGTTTTACAGATGAGGCCACAGACAGATGGAAACTGAGATTTCTCCAGCTCCTGCAGGGACAGAGGCTATGGCTGAGGGTTGGCAGGCATTAAAGCCTGGTTGTTTCCATGGGGTCACTCTGAGACATGTGACATGTCCCCTAAAAACACACATGGTGGAACAGTGTCTCTCTGCCTTGTGCCCCAGAGTACTGCTGGGTTTTATGAGGAGGCCACTGTGCTCAGATAGATCTGGCAGTTCTCGATGGATGCAGCGGGACACATTCTACAAGCAGGGCTTCTCAGAACCTTTAGTGTTTGAGAGATAAAACATGAAGCCCCTGACCCTGAAGCACTCTGCTCTGGATTCTGAGCTTTTGCAGGTTGTTTGTGTGTTTGAAAGATTTTGTTACTGCACTTCTGGACCTTAATCTTCTCATCTGTAAAATGGGAATTATAGTCACAATTACATTCCTGACCATATTCTGGCTTAAGAGAGAGAGAGAGAGAGAGAGAGAGAGAGAGAATAAAACATCCAGCCTCAGCCTGCTTTCAGCTGCTGTGGGCAGCTGCACAGACTCAACTTCTCATGCATGATTTACAAACTGAACTCCAGAGTACGTGTGTTTGTTCAGCATGTGAGGGGTGAGAAGAGATGGAGGACCTGCCTCAGGAAAATCCCAGGACATTACTGTGTGCTTGTCACCGAACCCTAGGGGACAGCACCTGGCAGTCAGAGGCCCTTCGCCCTCACCATGGGACAGGAATATGAGGGCACAGGCCCCCTCTCCCCATGCCTCAAGTTGGTGTCTCTTATACTGAGTGGGTGGAGTGAGACAATATGTCATGGAGCCCAAGCTAACGTCAGCCTTGCTACGTAGCCAGGGATAATATCGAACTTACTTTTTATTTAAGGATTTTGAGGCTATTTTATGTGTGGGGGTATTTTGCCTACATCTATGCCTGTACACCACTTGTGTGCAGCATTGCAGAGGCCAGAACCGGGCATTGGCTCTCCTGGGCCTGGAGTTACAGATGGCTGTGAGTTGACATGTGAGTGCTAAGGACTCCAACCCAGGTCTTCTGCAAGAAGAGCTAGATTTTTTTTTTCACAGCTGAGCCATCTCTCTAGCCTGACCTTGAATTTCTGATCCTCCTGCCCTGACCCCCCAAGTCTGAGATTCCAGGTGTGTGCAACCACACTCAGTTTATCAGGTGCTATCTTAGAAGCCATGTGGCTTCATGCATGCGTGGCGGGCACTCTACAGCTGAGCCACAGCCCTGGCCTTGTTGTTTTTGTCTCTTTTTAGATTAAAGTTTCATGTGGCAATCACCCTGTCTCAGCCTTGTGGGAGCTGGGATTGTGAGCATGACCGCCCCATCCCTGCCTACAGGTACTGTTTAAATGTCCAAGACAGACTGGAATGCAGCTGCGGGACAGGTTAAGGAGTGGAGAGACTCGGGCTCTTTCTTGTCCCTCTTACGCTGCTCTGTGACCTCACAGCCCAGGCTGGAGCTCATTTGTCCTATCTGGCCTATGAAAGTCAAGTGGCAGTCACAGCAGATGCTGCTTCTCTGGTTACACTGCCATTAGAGTGATTGTTAAAAAGAAATACTTAAAGCAGGTCAGTGGTGGCTGACGCCTTTAATCCCAGCACTCGGAGCCAGAGGCAGGTGGGTCTATCATGAATTTGAGGCCAGCCTGGTCTACAGAGCAAGTTCCAGGACAGCCAAGGCTACACAAAGAATCCTGTGTCATTGGGGGGGGGGGTATTAAAAAAAAAGATAAAAGAAAAAAGAAAGCCTAGACCATAGGAATGCTCCACGGCCCTGGGGCTTAAAGCCATCTGGCCCTCTGGATGAGATTCCTGCCTTTGTCTCCTCTTCATTTGTGACTTCAGTACTAGAGACCTCCAGTCCCCAGCCTGCTCTGCTCTCACTGTGTCCCTGTCCTGTGCACCTGGGCTCCTCCTTATGCCATCCCTGACCCTCAATCCTGAGCATGGAAACTTCCCAGCTCCCTCCATGAACCTCCTCTAGCCCCCAGTTTGGGACAGCAGCTTCTCCTACCTTCTCTGTCCAGATATGACTGGTTAAGGTCGGTCTCCTCTAGAGCGGAGCCATTCCTGTGGGGTTGGGGCCGGATCTGCCACCTTCAGTGCCGTGTCTGGCGGACACTAGGAAGAATCCCAGCAAATACCGGTTAAAGGAATACATGCATGTGCTTAGATGTAAGATTCTGGAACCTTCCGTCTTTCTAGACTGAGAGAAGATTCTAAAACCACCTCCTCTCTGGGCTTCACCAACTGTCGCCTCTCTACTTTCCCGGTGGCCTTTCAAGTCCCATTGGCAGCTCCCCGGAGCTCTAAGGAAGGGGGTGTGCTGGGTGTTTTTAAGGCACCTCTCTGAGCATGATGGTTCAAACCTGATGCTTCTGGGAACAGTTTAGGGCAAGTCCTAGAACGAGTGTGAATGAGGCTGTGGCTGGTATCTGATACATTGTGTGTGCATTCTGGGGACTGCGCCTGGGACATATAATTAGTAGGCAGTCAAAAAATGGAACTGTCACCACTCTAGCTATTGTCTATCTTCCACACTACCCTGAGTTCAGAGAGGACAGGACGCTGGCTGAGGCCTCTCAGCTCATTTGGGGCCAGGGGTGGTACCCATACCTAAGGCTTGCTCACCCCCAGTGCGCTCTCTGGCATCTTCTCCCTGTATAAGAGCCTGAGGTTTTGATCGCCAAGTTGCTTGCTGCCTCCAGCTGAGGCAGGTCATCTGTACTGGGCATACCTCACTGAGCTGTCAGAAGACACCGTGGGGGTGGAGATGCTGGCACCAAGCATCCAGGATGGAAATTCCCCAAGACACCCTTGGGCCCTCGGCTTCAGTTCCAACCAAGAAATGCTTATGCCCTGGACGTCTTCACAGATCAGCACAAGGCTGGGACTTGAGAGCACTTTCTGTCGATGCCATCATCGTGAGGATTGATGGCAATGTGTGACTAGGATGAATGCCAGGAGCAACAAGCTAACCCTAGCCAGCCAGTGAACTTCTAACTTCCTGGGCACCCAGGGCTCTGGCCTGGATGCAAGGGGGTGAAAATAACACCGCCCTGGTTAGCAGGAGCCTGCTGCTCTGTGGAAACTCTGGCACAGGCAGGGGTGCTTGTGGAAAGACTAAGGGGGCTTCCCCAGCCTTGAAGATGAGGAGGCTGGGGCTGAAGGAGATGAGGAGCTTAGCCTAGGTCACCATGGCTCGGATCTCCTGACTGATCATTACCATGTCCTATAACCAGCAGAGAAATGGGAAAGCCAAGTTCACCCAAGGAACAGGAATTTACCAAAGGAAATTCGCAGACCAACACGGTGAGCATTGTACAAACTCGGGTTCAAAGTGAAGTCGGCAAGAAGAGCGACAGCTGTTCCGACCCTGTCGTGTTGGAGCTGTTTCATTGCCCTACATGAGAAGTCCTTCAAGTGAGAGAGGATGGGAGGGTCTCCATCACAGGGTCCGGGAGGACAAACGGACTTCACGTCACTCCTCCTATCGCCTGTTCAGTAATGCTAGGCTCTCATGAAGACAGATGGAGGATGGATGTGTCTTGCTGGGGATGGAGACATGTAAAGCGATCCTCTCCTGCTCGCCCAAGGGACAGTCAGAGAGGACACTGGGTGTTCTCATTTCCTTTCTGTTGCTGTGATTAAAAACACTCTGACTTATAATCAACTCCAGAGGAAATGGTTACTTCATCTTACACTTCCGGGTCACAGTCCATCATTGAGGAAAGTCAGGGCAGGAACCTGAAGCAGAAACCATGGAGAGATGCTCACAAGCTCATTCTCTTATGTCTTTCTTGTACATCTCAGAACTACCTGCCTAGGGAATGCCACCACCTACAGAAGGCTAGGTCCTCCTACATCAATTAACCATCAAGGAAACCCCCATCACCTGTTGAGATTACCTTCTCAGGTGACGCTAGGCTGTGTCAAGTTAATAGTTAATGTTAACTAGCACACTGGCCAATAAGAGGATTTTCCTTTAAGCTGTCAGTGATGGCCCAAGAAGCACAGTGATATTTGGGGATATGCCTACATGGCCAAGTCATTCAGTCCTCCCATGAGGACTTTTTTCCAGGTCTTTCTTGGCCATGAGAAGCATGGAGACCAGAATCACTTAGGGAGCACTCATCTCTTACTTTCTGAGGCAAAACCAAAATAAAATAAAATTCTAACCATGAAGATGACTTTAGAAGAGTTTCCTCATGAACTAAGAGGGTTTTCCCACCTAATCTATAGACCAATGGCCAGCTTGTCCCTGGAGACATGCAATGTTATCTTGCTATCTGGCAGGTTCTTCCCATGTGACAAGGTGTGTACACTGTTGACAAAGGAAGACAACAGCTTCTATGGAGTTAAGGCCTCTAAGAGCCTATGTCTCTTATCCATGTGGGTGTTCCTGTTTGTGGGAGACCAGCCCCCACCTTTTAAAGGGTTCCTATGAGGAGGAGAGAGGGATAAGAAACTTACAGATAGAAAGATAGTGGAAAGGAGAAAAACAGAAATACTGGATAGCTTTGGGAGGACCTGGATCAAAATCCAACGGCCCCTTCTGTCTCTTCAAAAGGGCTTTTTATAACAATGTCAAGGGCAGAGCAAAAGACCTCCCCCTTGCTAGATCAAAGCATACTGCACAGCCAAGTGCAGACCCTTCCAAACACCTGGTAACCATGCCCGTGGTCAAACCATCCCCTTTTGCAACCCTGCTGGGTAAAGCAAGCTCAAATTCTCAGACCCTGAGTAAGTTCTCACTAGGAAACCGCTGTGGGTCTCTACACCTGTTTCTGTTTTATTCCTCATTTAAGGATTTCTTCCTTCCCAATCTTGAGGAAATGCCAAAGGAGACTGGGACTGTTGGCCCTGTCTACCCCTGGAATAGAAATCCTTGGACACATGCTGGAATGAGGAAATGGCCCGCATTCCCCCTCCTGTTTCTCTTTTTGATAAAGGGTCTCATATAGCTGAGGCTGGCCTTGAACTCCTGAGCAATAGGATTACAGGCATGTACCACCATGTTTGAAATCCGTTTCCTCTTGGAAGATATTCTAAGTTGACCATTAATTTTTCCTTCCTTGAGATTTTTTAAATTGTTAATCTATTGTAGTCTAGTTTCTTCTTAGTTTTCTGTGCCTAATTGTGGTTTTTCTTCATATTTTTCTCAATTGGGACTTGTTCAGCTTATTGAATCTGTTTGATATCTTTCAACTGTTACTGGAAATTTCTTCAAATTCAGTTATTGTTTTTATATTATTTTCTAGGGTTTTTTTTGTCCTTTTCTTCTAAGACTCCAACTATATATTTTTTAGGCTTTAAAAACTTTGTACATTCGTTTGTACTTTTCCTCTATTCATTTTAGTCCATTTATATTTAATGTAATCCCTCAAATGGTTGGACCGATAACTGAAAATTTTCTGTTTGTTTCATGTCTTAGGTGTCCCTCTCTTCCTCCTTTACTGCCATGTCTTGTGTTTATGCTCTCTTGCTTCCTGGCAAGCATTATAATTCTTTGTTGAGTAGTGATCTAGACCTATGCCCAGCTATGAGATCATCTCCTGCTCCAGGTCACGTGTGGTTTCTGGGTTCTTTTCAGAGTTTTAATTCCCAGCATTTTGAACAATACGCTCAGAGACAGTGACAAAATGTTAATTAGCTTTCCATTACTGTAACAACATACTTGTGGTGACTTAATGAGGAAAAAGGTTTATTTGGCTCATAGTTTGGAAATTTGAGTCCATGGTCACTAGGCCCTGTCATTTTGGGCTTGTGGTGGCACTGTATGTCATGGCCAGAGTCTGTGGCAGAGGAGGCCTCGTGAGAGCCAAGAAACAAAAGGAAGACTGTGTGTCAGGATCCAAAGAGGGACATGACCGTCCCCTGGTGACTTAACTTCCTTCTACTAAGCCCCACTTCCTAAAGATTCCATTACTTGGTGTATGAGTGTGTGGGGGTGGGAGGAAGTATGAGGAATTGAACACCCAGGGTCTCCCACATAAAGGGAGAAATCCACAGAGTCTGCTTTAAGGGCAAAGGAATTTATTTGGGAAAGAAAACTCACAAGACAGAATAGAGGAATTTGTGGCAGGATCCTGGAAAGGTGAGGCATGGTCCCATACTGTTCTTCTGCCTGAGATCTGCCTGGTCTGTCCCAGCATCCAAAACCACAAGGGAGCAAAGAGAGCCTGAGTACGTGCACCCCGGGTCTTACAGGTCTCTGAGAGGCCACACCTCAGGGGCATATACTTCAAGGTCATAGGCAGGTGTAACAATTACCGGCTACCTCACTAGGGGCAGTGCTTCAAGGTCATAGCTACCCACTACACCACATGTTAGGCAAGTGCTCTACCATTGAGCTATGTCCCCAGCTCTCCACCATTTAACAGCACTGTGAGCTGGGGAGCAAGTCTTTGCCACATGAGCCTCTAGGGAACATTCACATCATAGCAGAAACAGAGACAGACCCCAGTTGGTTCTTCAGAGCTCTGATTTGCTCTTACTAAAAACATATTAATCTGCTATTTTGAAATCCTTTTCTGCTTAGCTCCAACATCTGGGGCATCTCTGGGTTCTGAGTCAACATCATGACCAGTAACCTTTTCATTCTCATATCTAGAGATCTTCTTTTGCTTGCTGAACATTGTGATTTGTTACAGAGGCCTAGAATTATTTCACTATAAAGACTGATGAATTTGGGGGCTGCTGGGGAGATAGTTTGCTGGGCAAAGTTGTTGCTGTGGTAGCATAATGAGTTAAGTTTGGATCCCCAGCACCCACATAAAAGCTGACAATCACCCCAACATTGTGGAGAGAGACAGGTGGATCCCAGAGGCTTGCTGGACAGCCAATCTAGCTGAAATAGTCAACTCCAGGTTTAGGGAGATGCCCTGTCTCAAAAATACTATGGAGACCATTGGATGAAGGCACCTAACATCAACCTCACACATAGATTCACTTCACACACACACACACACACACACACACACACACACACACACACACAC